>PVJX010015298.1:9162-42983 GCA_004027295.1 Dolichotis patagonum
TGTGTTATGTTTGATATTATTGTAATTGAAACTATGCTCAACTATAGCAGAGTAAGAGATATGGCGTTAGATACTGTTGATGTCCAGTTGACTTAATGTAAAGTACTGTGTTGCCTATGTTGTCCTCTTCTGATCTGCTCTGTACTGCCCCCTTTTGTTTTATTCTCTTTTAAATTAAAAAAAAAAAAGAAAAAGAAAATTAGTTTTGAGCCCAGGATGGTTGTGAAAAAGTCTTGGGTGTCTCCAAGGGCTCCATAGATTACTCTTTCATTAGAAGTGTCTAAGTACCTCCTGTATATTATCAAATCCAGTAGAAAGAGGATCATACTCTAGGAGACATAAGTACTTAAGTGAAAGGGGGAAGAAAGGAGAGATATCTCATTGAGAAAACCCAACAATTACACCATCCTCCTGATCCTTTTCCCCACCTGATCCTGCTCAGACCACTCTTCCGGGGAAAGTCTGAATGATGTGCTAGGTCATACATGTAAACTACAAATGCCTAACATTGCCCCAGCACTCCTTTCTTAGAGAAGTTGGTACACAGAATTGTGGATGGGTAATGTGTCTGCCTGTCACCAAAGTTGATTGGACAAGTGATGAAAATGCAGTGCTAGGGAAACAAACCACAGTTTAAGCAAATCCAATTAGATTCTCCAAACCTCAAGACACGGTCTTAGAAGGACTCATGCATTAGCTCCAAGGACCTACAGGGGCTGAATTTGTGAAGCTAACCGGTAAGGTGCCCTCTGAGGTGAACACAGACTGCAGCAGTGCTGGTTTGCATGGGACTCTCCTGGGATGAGCTCTGAAACTTCTATTCCAGGAATCCCCTCAGTCCCAGTCAAACTTGGTGGTGGGGCATCCTAAAAAGACACCATTATGGAGCAGCTGTAAACAAGCGGTGATCAAAATACATGGTGAATGCTTAAATTTAAAAATAACTACAGTAAGAGAGACATTGACCCCAAAACGTTCCCTCTCACTTTGAACACACTTATTGCATTATTCTTGCTGCTCTGTGAAGCCGTTCTGGATGTCCTCTACTGTCCTCGACTGCCATGGCTGTCTCCATGTCCTGAATCAGTTCAACATGTTTACCTTTCATGGTTGTTTTTACTTTGGGGAAAGTAAAGAGGTTGCACAGTTGCAGATCTGATGACTAAGGCGGATGAGGAAACAGGGAAATATTAAGGTGCAGCTGCCTTTCTGTTGGCTGGCACACAGCAGCAGCATTTGCTACATATTTTTAAAAAATTTACCATAAGACACAAAAGAGAACTGCTTCAGAAAGTGGCCAGAACCATGAGATAAGTGTGCTTGCAGCAAGAAGGAATATTCTGAAGTGGATTAGTGGCAATGCACTTTTCACTATAAAAGTTTTGTCTGCCTTTTCTTTTTGTTAATTTCTAATTTCTTTTTCTCTTTTTATTTTTATGGGTACATATCTTCAAAACATGATTACATTCATCATGGGGAATTGGTGTACATATACTACATCTTAATTCTTTTTACTTCCCCTGCCCTCCTCTCCCTCCTCTCTGCACCCTTGCCTGGTCCACTTTACATATGAGAAAAAATTTCTCTCCAGTTCCTGTTATTTATCTTTTATTTTTGTTCTTTAAGTTATTTATAGTTTGTTTTCTTCATGTAAGAGAAACCATGTGATAATTAAGTTTGCAGGTCTGAATTTTTTCACTTAACCTTATGGTTTCAAGGTGCATTCATTTTTTTTACAAATGACTTAAATTTGTCCTCCCTTATAGCTTAGCAGTACTTCATTGTGCATAAATACAACATTTTAAAAATATCCATTCATTGGTAGACATATACACATGTCCAGGATTTAGCTGGCATGAATTATACTGCTCTAAACATTGATAAGCATGTATTGATCTTTAAGGATTTCAGGAAGAAACATAGAAGGGAAGATAGCTGAGTTAAATGGAATTTCTATTTTTAGTTTTTTAAGGAATCTCTATACTGATTTCTATAATGGGTATACTAGTTTACATTCCCACCAGCAAGGTAGAAAAGCTTCCTTTTTCCCTGCAGCCTCATCAGCATTTGTTATTTGATTTCTTGATGTTATAGTATTTAAGAAACTAAAAAATAAACATTCATTGTATTTTTTTAAAAATGTATTTCACAGAAATAGATTAGGAAAGCAGATTCATGGAAGCAGGGGTGTAAGATTATGAAGCCAGCCTTAAATGACTGAAATACCTACTAGGACACATAGTTGGAAAACTTTATATCATATCTCAGTGAAAACTACATGCACTCAACAGCAGATCTTACCATGATGCTGAATGTCTTTGAAAAATATTCCCAAAGGAATTACAGAAATGCTTGCAGAGAACAAAAACAATTTGTATTGTTTTTTCCACTTTAGATAGATTCATTTTTGATTGATTTACCTTTTTTATTTTTTAATGCTAAGGATTAAACCCCAGGCCTTCTACATTCTAAGTAGTCCATCTCTGGCAAGCTATACCCCCAGTCACATTTCCTTTTTTTTTTTTTTTTTACTTTTTAAAAATTGTTGTTATTGTTGTTATATTAGAGCTGGAGTCAAACTCAGGGCCTCATACGTGCTAGGCACACACTGAGTTACACCACCCCACCTCCTTATTTCTATTTCTGATTGAAGTTTAGAACTACAGTATGCTTAACCAAGCAGTGGTGCCCGAAAGATGTCTGCATCTTAGTCCCTGGAGCCTATGAATTTGTTATCTGACATGGCAAAGGAAAATTAAATTCAAAGATAGAATTAAGGCTGCTAATCCAGTGACCTTAAAATAGAGAGATTATCTAGGATTTTCTGGTTGGGCCCAATGTGATCACAAGGATTCTTTTTTTTTTTTTTTAGAGAAAAAAAGCAAAACAGAAAAAAGGGTAGAAATAATACAGAATTCTTAAAAAAACAGTAAGAAATTACTAGTTGATAAATTACTTACTGTTATCTTAGAAGTAGTTGTTCAACTTACAAAATCAAAGCATAAAAAGTAAACAATCAAACAATGACAGTACAAACTATTCTGTTTGATGAACTGGATTCCTGCCTGCATCACCTCTGATCTCTTCTATTCTTCTCCTCCCCTTAAGAATCCTTGTGATCCGAGAAGGGGTGGTGGGAGGGCAGGCCCTCAGATCACAAAGATTCTTAAGAGGAGAAGAATAGAAGAGATCAGAGGAGATGTATGTTAGCAGGAACTCTCTTGTTTTTGCCAGGTTTGAAGATGGAAGAAGAGGAGAACCAGCCAAGGAATGCAGGCTACCTGTAGGAACTGGAAAAAGCTGGTGACTCCTTCCTGATGCCTACAGAAAAGAATGAAGCCTAACACCTTGGTTTTAGCCTGTGAAATGCATAGCAGACTTTTGACCTAAAGCTATGTAGGGTAACTCTTTTGTACATTTAAGCCACTGAAGCTTGTGATGTTTCAGTAGAGCAGCAAATGCAAAACTCATAGTTTGTTAGTGTAACTGGAAAAACTGAGTCTAGACTTGTTTTGAAGCTGGTAATTACAAATCTCATAATTCTTAATACTGAAGAAAGAGATCTGAACTTCAACAGGTTTTTACCAACTCCAAGTACAGTTGCTGGGTAACAAAAAAATAAACAATTTCAGGTACAGCTGGAGATTAGATTTACCTTTTCCTGATCTTTCCAATCCTGCCTTTTGGTATGAATTTCTACTTTTTTTTTTTCTTTTACTCTACTTTTAAAAACAAATTCCAGATCCCACTTTTTGTTTGTTTTTGCTTTTTACTACCAGGGATCAAACTCACAACCTCACGCTTGCCAGGCAGATGCTTATGCCATTGAGCTAAATCCCCTGCCCCATATTCCATTTTGAAAGCTACGTAGAAATCATTCCTGATAATTTTCTCATACACAGGAGCTCACTGGTGGTTAAAAAAAAACAGCTGAGAAACAAAAGCTCTCAGAATTTGGTAATATTGAAATCACAGTTATTAACATCTCTGGGCCCACAGATCCATTTCAGACTTTTTAGAAAAATTCACATACATACCTAGATTCTCAATTTTGTATTTTCGGGTTCTTTTCAATCTATAATATTTACAGACCCAAGTTATAAGCAATTTACCTAAATGGATAATTTCATGATGTATTTGTTTTTGGCAAGGATAATAAATGTCTTAGAAAATATTTACATAACACAGTGTGTTAGAAATAATATATATCATCTTTATTTTCACTAAATTTTCTTTGAAAGACCAATGCTATCTTTTGTATCAATAGGTACAAAAACTGTGGCAGACAAGGATGTGGGCTCTGAAATCTTGCAAATAGGAGTGCTGTGGGAGCAATTTCATTAGCCACACAGCCTCAAGAATCACTTTCAGGGATTCTGGGAAGATGTCAGGACAGTAAGCAGCAGAGTAAACAGCCTTTCTGAGAGAAACGGCCCAGATGTTGGAATATAGCATTCTGGAGAAGACCAGAAGGAAAGAAATGGGTCCCCTCAACCCAGGAAGAAACTAAAGTGAGAACTGAAGCCCACAGAGAGAATAAAAAAGAAAATTTAAATAGAAGGCGGTAGCCACAGGCGCCTTCACCAGAGTCGGTCCCACTATGTGAGAAACACCACTGGAACCTGGAGACGCATGGTTAGAGTGAAGCGGGTGGCTGGCAAGCCCGAAGGCCTCAACGGGGAGACACAGTGGTGGAGGGGAGCAGTAGACTGGAGAACTGCACTGGCCAGTGGTGAGTGTGGAGGACTCAGTCCTCCTGCGGGAGTAGATGATTAGCTGGGTACCATTTTGGAGTCGGGCAGGGCAAGCCCGGAACCAGAACTGCCACTGGCTTCATTCAGCCACTCGTTGTGCAGAGCAGATTGGTGAAAATTGCTTGGACTCAGTCCCGTCTCTGTGCACGGTCCAATAGCCAAGGCCGAGATTTCCCTAAAGCTATCCCTAACCAACCCCACCTGCATGGCACACACTAACGTGGTGAACCTTTGGTTAACCTTTGGCTAACCAGCTTGGAAGGGAGAAGCCAGCCTGCCCTGCCCCTGCTTATACTCCAGTTGTCACCAGCAGATTGGGGAAAGCAGTAAACAACAGAAATCCCTATCCAGCATGCTTCAGAGTAATTGTAACCAATACAGGAAGTGCCGGGGACCCCATTACCCACTTGTTTGGAAGAAACCAGGAACATGATAAGAGGAAGAAACAAAAGCAGTGTCCAGCCTCCAACCCAAGCAGTACTGGCCCAGGAGAGGTAAATAGAGAAGTGATCAGGATTTGCACAACTGCAGTATCTGAAGTAACAGCAACTGACATAAAGAAACAACTTTGTGAAACTATAAAAGACTTAAAATAGAAATACTATTATAAGTAAAGGAAGATATGAGAAAATAATAAAAGAAATGCTAAGCACCTCTATAGACGACACAGATGGAAGAATAGAGGAGCATAGAAAAAGGAGGGAACCCTTCAATAAAGAATATAAAAAAATTTAGAATACATGAAACAGATTCAAAGAGAGTACCAGGAAATTTAAAACTCCATTAAAGCTGGAAAAACTGCTTGAAAGAAACTAAAGATAGACTTAAACCTTAAAGACAGGTTTGCAACTTGCAATCACAAAAGGAAAGATCTCTTAAAAATAACAAGGAACCAGGAAGTAACAATATAAAGGCTAGAAGATGACAAGAGGATATATAACTTAAGGATAAAAAATGTGAAGGAAGAAGCAGGGGTAAACACAAATGAAATACAAAGGCTATTTACAGAAATAATTAAAGAAAATTTCCCAAGCATAGGAAAAGGAAATGATATTCAGATATATGAGGCATACAGAACTCCAGCCAGCTATAACCAAAATAGATCCACAGACAGATATATAATAATGAAGATCCCAGAAATTCAACACAAGAACAGAATACTAAAAGCTGTCAGAGAAAAGAAACAGATCACCTACAAAGGAAAAGCCATCAGAATCACGACAGACTTCTCAACACAAATCATCAAATCAAGAATAGCTTGGTGTGAAGTATTTCAAGCCCTGAAAGAAAATAACCTCCAACCCAGATTGATGTACCCTACAAAACTATGTCTCAAAATTAATGGAGAAACAAGATGCTTCCATGACAAACAGGAACTGGGGGAGTTCATGAACACCAAACCAACCCTACAAAAAATACTGAAGGACATTTGAGAGAGAGAGAGAGAGAGAGAGAGAGAGAGAGAGAGAGAGAGAGAAGACCATGGTTTCAGGAATAGTGGCAAAGGTGGCTCACTGAATGGGGCAGATAGTGGAATGAAGGGGAAAAGTAGACAACTAACAGGAGAAAAATAGCATGGCAGACATTAAGCAGAGAAGGTTAGCCATAATCACTAATATAAATGGCCTCAATGCACTAATAAAAAGAAACACAGGCAGAGTAGATCAGGAGATAGGGTCCATCAAAATGCTCTATATAAGAAATATAATTAACCTGAAAGAGGGTTTATGGACTGAAAGTCAAAGATGAGAAAATAATGCTCTATGTGACAGGGAACCAGAAAAAACTGGGGGTAGCTTGCCATCAGATGCAGATTGGTTGGAAAGACATGACACTTTTATACAAAGGAGAACTACTCAGCTATAAGGAAGGTAAACCTTGAGGCTCTTATAGGTAAATGGATACAACTCGAGACCAAGCTCAGGGGTAAAAAGGTTTAGAACCATTTGAGTGAATAGTGGGTTGCCTGCCTAATCTAAAAACTAAAGGAGTTAGTGGGATACAATATGTACAATGCACCCTGTGAAAGTGAAAGGGAAGGAACTGTCTAAAAAGGGAAGGCAGTGGCCATTGTTAATCTTGTATCATGATTTGAAACCAATATTGTTTTCATTGCTCTGTTTAGTTTGGCATGGACAGCTATTCCAAAGATAACCATTTTTGATTTCCTATTAACTTAATTTGAATCCCTGTATTGCTTTCACTGTCTTGTTTTGACTGATTTTATTCTAATCTGTTTTGTTTGATAGTATCAAGCCTGAGTGTATAGACAACTACTTTGAAGACAATAAGATTCACTATAATACACATTCTGGTTTGACTGTTGTCTTCTTTTGAAGTCCTAATGTCTCCAATGTTTCATTTTTATTGATTTTGTTCTGTACTGTTTTGTTCAATTTTATTATGCCAGATGATATGGGCAATTCTCTTGAAGATAACAAGAGGCATTATGGTAACCATTGTTGAGCCTCTTGTATTTTGGTTTTAAGTCATGTACTATGTCCATCCTTTTGTTTTGACTGACCACATTTTGTTTTGTTTCATTCAGTTTTATTCTTTTCAAAATAAAAAATAAAAATAAAAAAAGAGGAATCACTTTCAGCAGGAGCATCTTGGAAAGTAAGATGTGAAGAATGTGGCCAGGACATCCTGAGAGAGAAGTTGCAAGTGCATAACAAGGCAGCCAAGAGTGAAAATGGAAAACACTTCAGTGGGATCTCACTGCTTTTTAATAAATGTTCATATCTACTCTCTGATGATTTTGTTTTTTAACTCTTAATGAGAAGAATCCTAAAAATGAAGACAAAAACTCAAATGTGTCCACAGCACATAAGGCCACAGAGAAGACCATGGGGTGGGTACTCTGGGCCTCAGCATTATTTCCAGGAAAACTGTTATTATTGTAACTCTTCTCCAAGATGCTTTGTTTGGTGGTATGATTCTCATAATTCTAGAACTTGTTTCACAATGATTTTAGAATTAGCTTAATGTGCTTCTCTCTATCCTTCTCTCCATTTTCCAAGAAGAAATAAAGACCAGCTAGTTAAATAATATGCCCATGGCATGCCAAAAAATAAATGTCAGAAAAGAAACTAAAGTTTCATTCCTTTTATGAAAAAATGCTAATGCTTCTTTCAAAAGATGTATTTTTTAGCAATGTGGTACTTACTGTTTATTTCTTTGTTAATCCATAGCATATTTCCATTTATATCAGAAGAACTAATAAACTCTGCTGTGGATGAAATGAACATTAACTGTGCCCATGAGCTGGAGCATTTTGTGGGGTGCCAAATGATGATTAAAAGATTTTTCAAATAGCTTTCATAATTCCCTGTTAAGTCACTGTCCTTTCTCAGTCTGCTTGTGACAGGTTAACCATGGAGACAGACAAGCTAAGCTGAAAGAATCAAGAAAAAAGAAATATAAAACATATGGCTACAGAAATATCTGAAACTTGTAGGATGTGTTCTTGGCACTTTGGAACAGTCCTTAGTTGGAAGCATCATGAAATCTGAGAGCACTTCACAGCCAATAAAACAGGTCAAGCTAACACCTGATGCTTGCTTTCTGTGGTCAGTTGAATAACACAGAAACAATATTTTGGATTTCCTTCAGTTCAGGCATTATGGATATTTCCCAGAAATAGGAATTAGAGATGAATGTATGGCTTGAGACTGTAGATGGAAAGGGAGCCACATTTTAGGAGGAAGCATTGTTCAAAGAAGCAGCATAGTCAAAAGTACAATTCTAGGGGCTTCCAGTCTGAAATGGGATTTATTAACAAGCATCCAGGTGGCAGGCAGCTGTGTGTTATTCGTGTTCTGGAGGTAGAAGAGCTCCAATTCCAAGGAAAAAGCCTGAGCAACACAGAGGAACAGGCAAGCTTAGCCTTGGGGACAACTGGATATTACTTAAGGGCCCATCCCATGGCAGAAACCATCCTGGTGTGATAGTAGGTAAACTACTGTATAGCCTGGCCAAGTTGGGCGGTATAAGGTAAGATCACCTATATAGAGATAGCCCCGGGTGACAAATGCTTCATATGTCAGGCAAAGAAGGGGACACGAAGCTTGACTCCAATCATGTAAGGACCAGCTGGGTTTGGGAGAGAATTCTAACCATCACTAGATACTTGAGACTGTTTGGTTCAGGACTTGAAGTGGGCGAAGCTAAGGTAAGGGCTGTACACTAGTCACTTTTCTATCATGTGACAACATTTCTGAAGTAAACAAGTTAAAGGCAGAAAGGTTTAATATTACTCATAGTCTAAGAGGTTTTGGTTCACGGTCTCTTGGCTATATTGCTTTGGGCCTATGACGAGATGGTGCTGTTATGGTTTGCGTCTGGATGTCCCTCCGAAGCCTCATGCAGGTCATGGAGGGTGCGCTTTTCAGAGGTAGCTGAATCTAGAGTTTGTGACTGATTCATGGTCCAATGCTGGGGTTAAGGGTATGAGTGCTACCCCTGCCCTAGGGTGGGTAGCCTGAATGCAATATGAGGGACAGAAAGTAGCTTGCTCTCCTCTCCTCTCTTGTCACTTTTGCTATCTTCCACCGCCATGAATGGCTGCCTTTCTGCCATGTACAACCCTACCCTACTTTGGGCCAGCCAATTATAGACTGAAACCTCTACAAACTATGAGCTAAGTAAAGCTTCCTTCAACTTTGGGTGCCAGGTGTTCTGTCTCAGCAATGAGGAAATTAACAAAGGCAGGTGCTCATCACGGAGGAAATTACTCACTTCCGGGCAGGCAGCCACAATTTGAAATAGAGAGAGGGTCCAAGATTCTCACATCCTTTTCAAGTTCATCCCTCCAGTGACCTAACTTCCTTCTACCTGGCCCCACCTACTAGGTCCTACCACCTCCCAGTAGGGCCACAGGCTGGCAACCACGCCATAGCACAGGACTCTAGGAGGGCATTCACGACCCAGATCATAACAGGCTGGTCGGAAGAACAGTCACCTACCATCCACTCGTTCATAATTGTCCCCAGATACTTTTGCCAAGTGCCTGAGGTTCCTTCCTTTATAGATAATCTTGAGATGAAGGCATTGTTGCCTTAAGGTAACCATTTACAAACACTTACAAATGTATTTAACTGGGAACAATAATTTCTGTGAATTCCTACCAATCACTTTATCATATTTCACTGGTATTTTAAAAGCGGGTCTTTGAGGAAAACTTTTTAATTCAGGTGCGGAAAGAAGAATTGAGAACAGTGATTCCCATAGTTTTCCACAAGGAAACCCTTGTGTTATGTGACATGTCTCATCCTTGGCAACCTCTATCTTAAATACTCGGTTATCAAATGTTGATGTGTCACGTATCCATTTCTACTATTCTTAACCTCATCTGCCCATCAACTTTTGTATGCCGAACTCCTTTGCCCTGGCAGGTTTGTATTAATTTGGTGACACAGATAACCTTAAGACAAGAGTTGAAAATTTATAGTACACAGAAGCATGGTGCAAGCGCCATGGTAGATGCCAGAAGCTGCTGATGAGCTGGGTAGGCATCAGAGGGCACTGGGGAGCCTTGATTCCCAGAGAACCATCCCTTTAGACATCAACAATTCAAAAATTCCAGAGTCTCTTTCTGAGAAGGGTGTAGTCAGATATTCTGGTTTGAAACAAACCTCTGCTGTTTCATTTCAAAACAAAACAAAAACCTCTCAATTTCTAGATGTTGGCTGTTGTCTTTTTTCAAAAGCAATATATAGACCAAATCTAAACTTATGTAAATAGGACCTATGGATTAACAATTTGAGGCTTTCAGATAAGATCCATTTACCCTAAGGTAATTTTATTGAAATTTGTTAGCATACATGTTTTTGTATAGAAGTTTAAAATGATTTAGTAAACTGAGTAAACATTCTTTTTCTAGTATAAAAAATGATAGACATCTCAGTCTTCTGAGCACTCCCACCATTTTTTCTAAGGGAGATATGGGCTAAAGCATCCAAGCGTTGCTCCGCCAGCAGGGGAGGATTGGCTCTTTGTGGCAACAAAGCAATCTCCATGTTAAACTAGGCAGAGCTCGCACAGAGGATTAGATTCTGGACTTGCCTCCCTCTTCCATGCACAAACCTCTTTCTGTGCAATGAAGATCGAACACTGATCTTTTCTCAGTTCAGCTCAAATGTCCACTGGATTTTCACCTCATAATATATTGGAGTATAAAAGTCCCCAAGAGCTACAAAGATTTGCAGATGAAAAAATTTGCCCTCTCTTAGGTGCCTTTGAGCTTTGCTCTGCATTGCTGAAATCCGCACCTTAATTGAGCAGATCCAAAGCTGCTTTCCTGTGCTGGTCTCCCGAGTAATCCAGGTAACCTGAGCTCCCCAGTTCTCTGGCCAGGCCATGCCACCGGAAGGAAGCCATTTCCTTTCCCCTGGAGGTAACACACATCAACTGGGCAGGGCCACATGTTCAAAGACGGCTTCAGCCTTGTGCATGGGGGTGACACAGGCCTGGTAGGATCCCTTTGAAATGCCAGGGCAAGCTGCAGGCTGGCTGAGCAGGAACTCAACCATGCAACATCTGGAACCCATTAAGGTTGGCAATTTCTACCCAAGGGAACCAAAGTGCCTTTACATTGGCAGGGCCAAGGACTTGGCTCACACTTGGCCATATTTGTAAAGGGATGCTGAAGAGAATTTGAGGCAAAGTAGGTGCCTCCAGGTTTCCTCCAGTGCGCTGTTTCAGAACGGCACAACCTGCCTGGGAAAGTCATTAGGTGCTGTGCTGAAGGGCTCCTGTCCACATTATCACGCTTTGCTCTATCCTGGAATGATGTCCACAGGATGGAGGGTCATTCTGTGAGAATTTCCTGGAGGGAAAATGGCCTGTGCACAGCGGGGCATTCAAACAAGAATAATGGTGCAGTTTCCCTCTTACTCTTCTTATTATCGGTGGTGATGATGCTTGAACACATGGCCGCATGCATTCTAAGCATGAGCCCTACTGCTGAGCCTATTGTCCCAGCCCCCATTATTATTTTTAATGTTCACAGGATTATTATTATTTCTAATGTTTAGGAAAAGTACAGGCGATTATTTCTGAGGGCATTTTGTTCTGACGACTTTCTCGCAGTCTTTTCATTTTAAAATGCTTGCACAATCACCCTAAAGTCATCATGAAATCCTAACTTTATTTAAAAGCAAACATTGTCTTTTAATGTAGCTCTATATTGAATATCATTTATGAGTATGATTAAATTACAGTAAGACAGCTGTGGTAAAATCCTGAATAGGAAACAACACATTATCCTCTATAGAGAGACAGTGTGGAGTGTGGAGTTGGCAAATTGAAGCCAAGGTTCTAGTGCCAGTCCTACAAATTGCTCACTGAAAAGACAATCTGATGGATGATCAGTTAAGCTCAGGAGTGATTGTGTACACTACATCTTAAATGTTCATGATATGTTTGCACAATAACAGCTCTCAGGTTAAGGAAGACAAATCTGCACTTCCTACTATGATTTCTAATGAGCGTTAGGCTTCTTTAGTTTAGTTGCACTAGTGCAAGTTTTAGTCCAGATTTAATTCAGGGAAGCGGCAATGGAAAGGAGTACCCACTGTAGCTAGTCCAGATGTAGCGGATGCAGAATGGCTTTAGCTCCAAGAGTCCTGGAAACAACCTCTAGTCTCTGGGTTTATGCCAGGGCAGGGCGTTCTTGGAACCTCGGTTGCAGAGGGGATTTCTTGATTTCTAAATCTCAACTGAAGTGGTATAATCCTGGGGCCTGTGGTTGCTGTGGCAGCATTCAGATTCCCAGTTCTATGATTGTAATTGGGGTACTGCTTCCCTTTACAGGCCAGATCGTCATAGTTTTTTTTTTTTTTCTTACAGAAGAACATTAAACAAGTGCAAGGCTCTTCTAAGCATAAGGCCCTTCACTACTGCTGAGGCTTTCTGTCTACAAAACTAAACTTGCAAAGAATTACCTGTTTGTGTCTCTCTGTGTATAGAGATTTTGGACTAAGTAGGGTATGAGCTCTGTTTTGAGAGGAGACTTCAAGTTTTCTTGGCAGAATTGCAATGGAATAAAAATAGAGATTGAGATTTTACATTTTCTTTTCAATAGTTATGAGGCAAATATAGTATCCAGGAAATGGTGATTGGTTTAAGCAATGATTGAAGAGTGGAGCGGACAGGAAAAAGATCAGGGGCAAGTCTAGATTGTCTTTCTGATGCTTCTAAGTAACATGGATAAATCTCACTGAGACAATATCCTTTAATTTATAAACAGCACAAATCATGAGTGTATATCTGGATGGTTTTTTTAATTAAAAATAAAAGACAGAAGGAAACAAAAAACAAATAGAAGGAAATAATAAAGACCAGAAAATACAGTCCCTTATCCAACTGTCAACACATTTTTCATACAGATTAACATTTTGATTCTTATATTTCTGTAAAAATAAAAAAGACTCAGAATAGTCTAAACAACTTTGATAAAGGAACAAAATTAGAGCTCTAGCCCTTCCCATTCCCATGACTTATCACAAAGTCACACTAATCATGACAAAATGGCATTGATATCAAGATAGACAAACCACCAAAGTACCAATATACAGTCCCAAAATGGATACCCACGTAACAGACATTTGACTTCTGGCAAAGATGCAAATTGCAAAAGCAGTTAGTGGAGAAAGGATTGTACCCTCAATAAATATACTGAAACAACTGGACATCCACATGCAAAACACCCAAACCTTATAGCACACCAAAAGTTTCCTAAAACATCCAAAAGTCAACTGAAAATGGCTCAAAGTGGGTTAGTTAAAGTGAAGGTAAGTATGGCCTGAGTCATTGTTTGGCTGAAGTCATTCTCTCTGGGACAAAATACATGTTTTTTCCATGTCATACTAATGAAACAATATGATGATTATGCATGTGTGACATTTATTTCACTACTAAGTATGTTTTCAAGGTGCATTCATTTACCTATAAAAATGTCCAATTTATCATTCTTTATGGCTGAACAGTATTCCATTGTACAGAAATACCACGTGTTTTTTATCCATTCCTCAGTCAAGGGGCATTTAGGTTGTTTCCAAGATCTGGCTATTATAAACTGTGCTGCCGTAAACATGGGTGCACATATGTCACTGTGGTGTGATGTTTTTAATTTTTTGGGGAAGAAATCAGAAGAGGAATAGCTGGATCAAATGGGACCGCCAATCCTGTTTTTTTTAAAAGAATCTCTACACTGATTTCTACAGTGGTTGCACCAGTCTGCACTCCCACCAACAATGGAAAAAGTTCCTTTTTCCCCACAGCCCCTCCAGCATTTGTTGTTGGTCTTCATAATTATTTTGAAAAACATTTCTAAAACCCAGCCTAGAGTTTATCTTTCTAGCTACTCCAATAATTCCCTGAATTATGCCTCTTGTTTGCTTAAAATAACTAGAATGGTATCTCTGCCCATAGCTGACTGGTCCTGGTACGCTGTGGTTCACTGTCAGTAATGCTGCTCTGAAGACCTTTCAAGATCACATGAGCTGAGAGATGCACATGGCTTTTCTCCTCGACCAACAGCAGATCTTGCTGGTAGTTGTACTGTGTCTCTACTTTTCTGAACAGTAAATTTTCCTCCTAATCCATCAACTTTATCCTCTGTTTTTCAGTACTCTGGCTATGCTTCTATTGTCTCTGTGAAGAGCTCAGGCTCCAAAGCAAAGAAGGAAGCTGCCAAAATTGAAAAGTGGTGCATTTTACAGCACTTAATACAGTGCCTACTTGATGTGGCTGTGGGAAATCCTTCAGAGATTAGTTTACAATAAATGGCAGAGTCCAGAGATTCAGAATGTTTTCTAACATTATGTGACAGTGCATTATCACTTTATGAGTTACATTGTAGCTTTCGCAAATTGCTTCTGCTTTATGGCATAATGGTTCCAAATTGTGGGTCACAGCTCCTCACATTGCCAAAGAATCTCCTTTGGAAGCTGGTGTCGTAGAATTTTCCTTCAGTGCTAAGGAAGACTAACAAGTATAAAATTGAAGTTTTGGTTTTTTTGTAAAATTATATCTAGCAAAAGCTCTGATGTAAATTCTCATTAATAATAATTATGAAATAATTTATTAAATGTATTCATGATATATTGAGAAATAGACTCACATCCACCAGGCCTATTAAACACTTACATTCTGACAATTTGTATTCTGATATTTTTCCTAGGGTTGCCCTCCACGTGGGCGCTGAGGGCTGGCATGTGTGAATCTGTGGCTGGGTGTGTAGCTCGCGGTGATTCTGGAGGGCCTTCTGATGTTGGAGTCAGGGTCACAGCTTCCCTTCAAGGGGATGGCCCTGGACCTGGCTTCCTCTGCGTAGTGAGTGTTCTATCCTGTCTTGGTAGAGTCTGCCATAGGCTGGCAAACAAGCCTTTAATACAGGAGCCTTTGGGGAACATTTGTGAAACCATAGTGATATCGAGGTGGTGGACTGATTCTAAGCCAGGTGACTTCCTCATACTTTTTCAGCTAGGAAGAGTCTAAGAACATCTAACTACAACTGCTTGTAAGGATTTTTGAGCCTTTTTAAAAAAATACTTTCTTTTCCATAGAAACTATGTTGTCAGTATATTATTGATCACTTTCTTTTTCTCCTGTTTTTCCCCCCAAAGGGGGTTAAATTAGCACATATGTAAGTTGTGATACAATGCTACTTTCCCTTAAAATTGCTACAGCTTGAAATCTGTGCCTCCCTTAAGGTTACTTCTGATTTCCCTCCCTCGGTATCCTTTGTCTTTACAGGAAAGCTCTTTATCCCCTTTATTTAAAAGGATCTCAAGAATGCTCTGGGATTGACATACTTCGGGATGCCTTTGCCAATGGGAACAATGACAAGAAACAGCTAAAAGAAGGCCTGGATGCCTTGAGAAAGACCTGGACGTGAACTTCACACGGGCACCGGCCTGGATGAATCCATTTCTGTGAATTAGTGTCTTCCACAGGTGGAAAAAACTAATACTCTCAGTTTGACACAAAAGAGCATTATAAGTAATAATTACTTGAATATGCTAACATTAAATTCTTGAGCGGAAACTTGGAGAGATTGCCCCCAGAGGCAATTTTTGATTTCTAGCTAAGTTTCTGATGAAATTTCATGAATTGGAGATCCGATGATTTAAGAACTAATTATGTGTTCTCCAACGCACCTTTATTTAATTTCCATCCCCTTCGCTGAAATCCGACTCCGCGGAATGCAAACAGGAAGGGTTGGGAGTGGTGCCTCCAATACTGACAAGTCTTTGAGAGACTCATTGCCTGACAGACTCTCCCTTTAGCGAGGTCCTAGGTCTCTTGCTGATGTACACACAGTGTCCCTTTCCCTCAAATGTTGAATTACTCAAGCCTGTTTTTCAGTAAGTTAAAAAAAAAAAGAAAAGGGAATATGTTATTTTTCTATTTCATTTTATCATCTCTTGCTATGTGTTTTCCAACTCAGCAAACTGAGGATGCAGAAAGTAACTATGTTGTAAAGAGAGTAACATTTTTTCTTGAGCAAAACAGACCAGGCAAGGTGCCACTTGAATTCCAAAATAAGAACAATTTTAAAAATATGTCCCAGAAACATTTCTTAATTTAAATAATAGATTCATTACCAAGTTTGGGCTTCAACTGAGTATGGAGAACTAGCTTGACAGTGCTTTTTTAAATGAAAAATGCTACTTTCAGGAATACCAGACACCCACTAAATTGTGCTACCTGGCGAAGATGACAGATGACTGGCATGGCGGAGCCCTCAGTGAAGTATGCTGGAGTTGCTAAGGCAGAACAGAAAAAGGAGTTTCACTTACAATCACATTTCGGTCAGGGAAAGACCACCTATAAGAACGAAGAAAAGAAAAAAAGAAAGGGGAGAATGTGTTTTTCATTTTTGTCCATTGCTCATTCCAAGGTTTCCCCATTAAATCTGTAAACCATGGGGTACATTATAGCTTTGTTATTATTATTTTTCAAAACAAAAGACAGTCAAAATTATTTTTCAAAACAAAAGACAGTGAATACCCTCAGCAGGCTGATTAAACTAAGCCAGGTTGTGCTCTTTCCATGGTGCCATTATTTGGAATCAGATCCTGTTCTTCATGTCATTTTCTTGTATCTCCCAGCTCAGGAAACTTGAAAGAACCTGACAGATGCAGTCTCGTTTTTTCCCTTGCTGTGTATCTCAGGCACCTTTTTATTGAACAAAGTGTCTCTTAAAGTTTTTATGTTGCTAGATTCCCAGAATGAATTTTGAAGAACTTGTGAAACATAACAGCCTTAAAAAACTTGGTTCATTTGCTCTGATCGTACCTGACTGAAGACAAGCAAACTAATTTGCCAACCTGTGTTCCTTCTCTGCTTTCGTTAAACAATCTAATTGTAAAAGCCTTTCAGGATGACCGCAGTTCCCAGGTAATCACCATCCTTCCTTTGTGTCCATTGGAAGTTCCTTCCTCGCCCCCCACCAAGTGATTTTTCAATAGGCTAGTTTTAATTCAGCTTGGAATATATTCTACCCTATGTTTTGTTTTGTGGAATGCTTTCTGTGACAAAATAAACAAATAAATACAATAGAATAAAGGAGCTTGGGCAGAGAGGGGTGGGACCTCCAGAGAGACAGAATAATGAAGCCAGGAAAAGAAGTAAATTGTCATCCACAATTGTTTCCTTGTACAGCGCGGAGGCCACTTTTCCAGGTTTTCTCCTCCACTACTCAGGACAGCCAGGATCATTCCAATATTCACGTGCAGGGCAACTGAATTAAAATAGAAAAGAAGCAGATGTGTGAGCCTGACAGTTGGTTTTGACTCCCACCCACTGGGAGACTGAAGAAGTTTATTGCTTCAGTTGATACCTGGTTTTTGGTGATATATTGTTTGTTGCTGTTATTTTTAAAGCTATCCTGTTACTATATTTTGGAAGGTGAGTGTGGGCGAAGCTTTTCTTTTCCCTTGGAACTAGTCCACGTCTTAGCTTACAAGCAGCAGCAACTGTTCTGTGTCAGTCACCTTCGGGACCTTGCTCATGAATGGGATCTCAGGAGACTCCGCCCGTAACCCCGAGTCCTGGAAGTCATTTGCACGCCAGTGGGCAGCACGCTTCTCTCTGCATGCCGGTGTGTTTATCCTCGAAACCCACAACGGGGCATTGGATTCCAGGCTCCTAAGGAGATGGTGCTGTGTAACGCGCCTTTCGTAGTTATGGGTGCAACTGAGATTTTTGTCATTTCTTGTTCTTTATTGTTTTAATTTAAAATTCTTAAGGGATTGGGGATGTATCTCCAAGAGGCCCTGGGTTCCATCCCAGCAGCACAATTAATAGATGAATAAATATTCTTAAAAACTAGAGTTTTTTGTTACTTTATAGTCTCAGGAAAGTCAACCTTCAGGCTTTTCTCTGACAAATAGTCCTGTTTGAGCCACATCATAGGCCAAGCAATTATTTCTAACTGGACCGAAAAGAGAAATAGAGGCAAATGCCCAGCACTGAAGACTTGTGCCCAAACACGCTGAGGATCCACGCCTTACTTAATAAAAGCAGAAACCTCTTGGGACACAGATTCAACAGTGAAGTGTAAGTAAATTGGCCCATGATCCATCCCAGCTAACGTGATTTCCGCCACTGACTCCTGCTTCACTCAGGCCCACACGTCACTGTAAGGTTAAACTGTACCCTCAGTGGCCACCTCAGGCCCCTTTTTCCAGATGTACAATCACCAAGCTGGGCACAGCAAGGTCTGCCTCCTGACCATGGCAGGAATTGGCAGGGGTGAGGGAAATCTCTGATTTGACTTTAACTGTTTCTCCCTCCCCCTAATTTCTCTACCCAAACAGCTAGAGGAGGGTGTATTCCTGATAAAAGTGTCTGGTACAAGGATGTAACCATGATTCATTCTTTTTGGGGATACATGGAGCCAATTAGAACTTCATGGTTCTTGATACTTAAAAATATGCTTAGAAGATACTAATTTTCAGAAATCCCTGTTTAATCTAAATGAAATATTACACATAAAATGTGTTTTTCTTACTTTTGATGACCTTTATTGACCTATCTTACAGATGAGTAATTCTTTCTTCTACAATTTTAGTTTTTTATGTCTGATTTTTAATGAATTTATCTATAAAGTTTGCCTTACTTGCTTTTCTTGTTGCTGAGGCAAAATACCCACCACCAAAAGTCAAAGGAGGAAAGGTTAATACAGCTCACAGTTTGTAGAGATTTTAGTCCAGTTGGCTGGCTCCAAGGCAGGGTGGCATGACAGAGGGCCATCGCAGAGGAGAAACAGTTCGTGGTAGGCAAAGACAACAAATGGTGATACAGTACTCCTGGTAAAGCTGGGCCCAAGGATTTCTGCTGGGAAGGACTGCATTGGCTTTTGGACTCCAGACACTTTGTGTTGTAGCTTGGCAGAAACTTTGCCTATATTTTGCTCATGTCCAGAGACTTTGCCTTAGTCTGAGATTAAGGGTGGCAGACTAATTAATCTTGAAGAAGAAATTTCAAGACAGTCTAATGTTGAGACTGTGGCATAGCTACTGCTGAGGACGTTAACCAGATTTATGTTGAGACTAAAGAGCAAAGCACACAGAAGAATGATTTTAAATATTTTGAGTTTAGCTAGAAAGGAAGCTCCAGTAAAGTGTGGCCTGCAAAGATGAAACAGGAGAAATGGTACGCAGTGAGAAGGCAGACAAGAATGCATTAGCCCTCTTTTGGTCCCTTACATCTTATGTAGGCTACCCATCCTAGGATGGATGTTATGGTTTGAGTCTGGGTATCCCTCCAAGGCCTCATGCAGTCATGGAGGCAGGCTTCTAGAGTTTATAAATGACTCACGGTTCAATGCTGGGAATGTGGCCTACCTATAATATAAGGAACAGAAAGAATCTTCTTTCCGTGCTCCTCTCCTTTTGTGTTTCTCACTCTTGTTGATTACAGCTGCCATGAATGTTTGCTCCTTAGCCACACCACCTTGCCTTGAAGCCAGCTGAGTATGGACTAAAACCTCCAAAAACCGTAAGCTAAATAAACCTTTCCTTCCCTAATTTTGAGGGTTGGATATTTTGTCACAATGAGAGAAAAGTAACCAACACAGCAGGTGCAGCAACTATGCCAAGCCAATCAGTGAACTGATTTAGTCATCATACAACTGTGATCCTAGCACCATACTCTCTAGATCTAGTCACCTCTGAAAAGCACCCCCATGCCTGAAGGCTTAGAAGGAACATCTAGACACTAGTCATAACAAAATTCTTAGTCTAAATGTTATGTTTTTCAAGTCTAGAATTTCAGCTCAGCTCTTTATTACAAATAAAATTCCAACTTTGGTTTGTCATCTGTTCCTTTATTTTATAGAACACAGTAAGCAGCTAAAATTCTTACCAGATCATGCCAATATTTAGGTCAATATGGAATCTGTGGACACAGATTTTTTTATAACTTATAACCGCATGTCTTGGAATTCCTAGTAATTCTTTAAAGTTAAAAGCAGGATGCTGGCTGGGTGCAATGGTGCACACACCTGTAATGCAAGCTACGTTGGAGGCTGGGGCAGGAAGTTGATGATCATAAATTTGAGGCTAACCTGAGCAACTTAGCAAGACCTTGTCTTAAAATAAAAATTTAAAAAGGGCTAGGGATAAAAAGGGCTTTCAGCATATGTCACTTGCCTGGCATATGTAACACTTTGAGTTCAATGCCTAGTACTGCAAACAAACAAAACACCAGGACACTGTGCATAAAAAAGAACAGATGCTTCAACTAGTCTTTTCTGCAGAGTAGGTGTATTCTAGGAGTGCCAGTGGCACAAGCAGTTAGTGTATGGTACTTACACAGAGTAGGTGTCCTCTTTCCTCACAAAAGATTGAAATGAAAGAAAATTATTCAAGCCACACCTTCTATCAGTTGCATGAAAAATGTCTGGGGCTGACAGCTAAGGGTCAATAATTATGAAGAATTTTCCATTGTGTCTAAGCACCATATTTTATTTATTCACCTCTCTGTGGATGGACCTACGGGCCACTTCCCCTGTAGTACGTAATATACTAAACACCTCCCATATAGTACGTAAACACTATCTCACATTCAAGAGTAACAGTATTTTGTATCCTAAAACATATTCAGATAATCATTTTTAACTTTTTTTTTAAAATTGAGCACCGACAACGTGTCAGGTCGTAGGAATAGCATGGTAAGCAAAACAAGGGCTCCGCTGTAATGGACCCAATGCCTTAGTGGGGCTTAATGGAAGAGGGTGCCAAAAGGTGGTTAAACACTATGTAGAGCATGAGAAGGGGCAGGGTACAGAGCCAAGAGAAGATCTCTTGCTGTCAAATGTGTCCAGGAAAAGTCACATTGTGTAACATAAGCCTGAGTGAAGCCAGGGACCAAGCCACATGAATTACCTGAGGTCAGTGTATTCTAGGTGCAGGGAAAGGCAGCCAGAAGGTCCCGAGAAGAGAATAGTTTTGGCATGTTCAGCAGACAATCGGTGTGCAAGGCTACAATGCAAGAAAGACTGGTGGAAAATCATTGAATGTTTTCTTTTCTCTCTTCCTGTTACACTACATTTTGTTACTTTTTTAAAGGATAGAGAAGAGAGCGCTATTGTTGCTGAGGTTCAATTTTCCATGTACTGAAAGCCTTCATGGTCAGTCCACTGTGATGTCCTGGAGGCTGCACCCTCCACAGGGATTCTGATTCTGTTTCAAAGCAAATCTTTATACCTGCTGCTCGTCTGTGATGTATTTGTGGAAGGCCAATCATGTCCTGACATGATATGCTGAGCGAGGCTTACAGAAACAAGCTTCTTGCAATACTGAAATTCTTAGAATTCTTGAGTCACTTTCCCCCCTTCTGGTACATAAACACTATATATCCTTAGACCATCAGTTTTAAATAAAAAAGAAGTAAGTATTAACTCTTTGTCCAGTGTTAACTGTTATTGGAGTAGAGAAAGGACCAGTGAGGAGCTTCATCAAGCGTGGACTCAGACTCAGTCGCCGGAATTCAGGAGAATGAGTGAATCTTCTTTAATGGAAGAGACAAATTATAGGTGTTTGATCTAAAGTCAACAGGTCAGTGATAAAGAGAGAGATTTAGTACTCAGCCCTTATGGACTCATGCCTCTGACTTTGGGAGAAAGTTGCAAAAATTGTGTAAAAAACAGAAAAGCTGTTATTCAGAGGTCTGGCAAGGCATCCAAAGCTCAAGTGGGTCCAGCTTTGCAGCTTGAATATCAGATAACAGCTCTGGGGTTGATGTGTGAGCCGGGAAGGAGCCCAAAGGTCCTGAGAGGCCAAGTACAACCTCACTCTAAATTAGGAAGACATAAAAACAGGCCTCTTTCTTTCACAGTCCTCATTCCCTGCCACTGGCATAAGGAAGTTGTGCCTTTGGTCACCGTTTGTGGCAGTACCCCATCACCTTCTTCGGTGAAACTATTGCCAATTACTTGAGGGTGCTTTTGTTTGAGACAGACAGAAACCATGAATTGGCACAATGCAGCTCGGCTAGTGTCCTTAGGCTTTGAGTGCCACTACTCATGAGGAATGTGACCATGATGTACCCTTAGCCTTAGGCATTAGTACTACAAGTCTGGGCCCTGAGGCCACTGAAAGTCAATGCCAGTGAAACTGAGTCCACTCTGCTAGTTTCCAGTATCTCCTGCTGCTGGCCTCACCAGTTGATCCCAGCTAATGCCAGTCACCCTCAGTTGAACCAGCTGGTTGCTGTCTCTGTTGCTGGGCTTCATCAGTTGCCGGTGTCAGGGGCTGTTGAGGCCTAACAGCCCTATGTGTTTATGCCTCTTTTTAAGGCACTCTGTCATATATATGAAGAGGAGAATCCTTGGTAGATTTATAGGACCTTCCAAGACCACACTGCAAGAGAAATGAACCACAAGTAGTATATTTGTTGGGCTGCCTGAGCAAAGCATTATTTGAACAGGAAGTGGGCTGCAGCACACAGAAGTCAGTGCCCAACAGGAAGACCTCTTACACAGAAGCAGCAGGCTTGTGATTGGCCCAAATTTAGCCTGCTAATCATCCAGAGTCGAGTCTCTGATCTGTCTAAATTTGAGCCTACTGATTGGTTCAAATTGGTAGAAACTTAACCTTCCAATCCAAGCATATTGATTGGTCCAACTGTATTCCACTGCTCAGTTCAAATTCAAGCTTGCTACAGTCAGGTCAGATTTCTTCCAGGGAGGTTGGGGGCATCTAGGATGTGGACTGAGAGCCTCCCCGTGTCCATGAAAATGGCAGGGCTGAAAACAGGGACTCCACAGGACGGCTAGCTGTGCTCATCACAGCTTACTGGGGTTTGGGAGGTTGCTGGGGATGTTAGTAATGGACCCAGGTTACTCCCTGATTTCTGCCAAGTCAGAAGTGGTTTCCCAGCTGTTCCTTGGGAGGTGGCTGAGGTTAGGAACAGGCTCCACAGTTGACCCCTGAGCTGTAGCTCCCACCAGAGCAGCCTGCAAAGGGCCACAATGTAACATGGTTGGAAGGAAGGCACCAACCCTGGGACAGTCTCAAGCCTATCGGTGCTTTTGATACCAGCAGCCACTGAGACAATAGAGCAGGAGAAGATGATAATGGTGGATACCAAGTGTTACAGAAAGAAATTTCATTGAATCAGAACTTCTCTAAGAAGTGGGATGTGATAAGGACAAAGTCAGAGAATAACATTGTTTTGGTCATTGTAATTTTATTTTTATCCTTAAAATATTGTGGTATCTGGAACATAAAAGAAAGAAGCATACTCCTAAGAAAAGAGAGGTAAAATGTACTCACTTTAGACATAGAGGTTAAGGTCCTTTATAGACTAAATGTTTGTGTCCCCCACAATATGCACATTTTAAAGCCCTGACTCCCAATAAGATAGTAGGTAGCTGGGGCTTTTAGGAAAGGATTAGGCTTAGAGGAGGTCATGATGCTGCAGATTTTCTTATCCTTATAAGAAGAGGAAGAGAAGCCACAGCTGCCACTCTGCAGTATGAAAAGAAGGAAATGATTTACAAGCCAGAAAGAGAATCCTCACCAGAAACCAAATCTTTTGGCACCTTCACCTTAGACTTCTCCACTTCCAGAACTTTAAAAATAAAAAATTTTATTGTTAAAACATTCAGGCTATTGTTTGTTAGAGCAATCAAAGTGAAGGTCCAAATGACTAAGCAATGTATGTGACTCCGAATGTATTCTCCAGAGAGCACAGAGACAGAGTTTAGGCTCCTTCCCAAGTTAACAAATTTCTATATTCTTTATGAGGCCAATGGAAAAACTGAAAATGTATAGCAAGTAGGTGAGCAATAAATGACGAGTCCTGTTGGATTCTGTACCTATAATAAATACTGCAGATGATCGGCTTACAAGGAGATGAGGTTTATTTTGGATTGGAGTTTTAGCAGTTTCCATCCACGATCAGTTGACACCATTGCTTTGGGCCTGACAGTGCTGTGGCAAGAGGATGTAGCGATGCACAACTAGTCATTTTGTGGCTATGGGAAGGGGAAGAAGAAAGGGGCTGCGGTCCCATTGTCTCCTTCGTAGGTACAACCTCAGTGAGCAGAGACTTCCTGCCAGGCCCTCCTCTTCAAGTTTCCACACCTCTTCCAAAGCACCAAGCTAGGGATGAAATCTTTAACATGTGGTCTTTTGGGGACATTCAGGATCCAAACTATAGCACCAGGAATCTTCCTCCAGCTCAGAAAAAGGTATTAAACATTTTCATTCATCTATTTACTCTATTCAATCATTACTTCCAGAATATCTATCAATGCCATTAAGGACTTATAATGAAATTCTGCCCTGAGCTAGGAGATCATAGCATTTGCCTTGGTGGTGCTTCTGTTGGTAAAGGACAGATTAAGGACGCAACAGCTCAGAATGCCTGTTACTTCCTGTATAACCACATGCTCATCCCTAATCCTATAAGTTTTCACAGTTGTTTCCACTGATGCACTTTTCTCAACCTGCCTCATCCTACATTCTGCCTTAAGACTCTCTGTTCACTTAAGGACTCAGATCTTACTGTCTTCTCTGATCCATCCAAGACATGTCTCTCCTACATTCCCTGGAACCTTCCCCTTTCTCACTACTATAGCAGAGCCCTCTTGTAATTGTGCCAGGGTTTGGCTTCCAACTGGCTTTCAAACTCCTTGAGAATAAGGTTTATCATTGTGGATACCATTGTGTTACTCAATGAATATTTTGTTTGTTTGAGACAGGATCTCAATATGCAAATTTGGGTCTTGAATTCACTGTACATTCCAGGCTGGCCTTGAACATGCAGTGATGCTCCTGTCTCGGCCTCCCAAGTGCTGAGATTACAGGCTTGCACCACCACACCTGGGTTCAGTGAGTATGTATTGAGCAACAGGAATGAATAACTGTAACCTTCTCTCAGCCAGATTCCAGAGGAAAATGTTGACTTTCTTGAGATAGTTCTTTCTTCATTAGCACAGTTATACTATGTGCTGCTCTTATTAAGATTCTCTTCCCTCACACAATATATAGTTTGCCCATACTCATGTGTTGCATGCCTATCATGTTCTAGTAACAGTGGTAGGGCTAAAAATCCAAGCAAGAACAAGACAAAGTGGGGTGTATAGTCTGGTGGGGAGGCCAGACACAAACAGGCAATTGTAATGCAAGCTCATCTAAGACAGTAAGACAAAGGCATGGAGCGTTTGGAGATAAGATAAGGCACTAGCTGAACTCCAGGTTATAGTAAGTTTCTTGGTTGATAACCTTATTAAACTTACAAAGTAATTGTACAAGCTATGATTTATTTGGCACCTATTATGTGCTATACATTATTCTCCTTGCCCTAAACTCCTTTGCACAACAAACCTGAAAAGATAGTATCCTCTGTTCAAATACTGAAGAGCCAAGCCTTAGAAAGTGTAAGCAACTCTCAAGGGGTGAGGTTATGTATTTAGTAAGTTTGAGAGCTGGGGATGCAAACCCAGGTCAGCCTGGCTTTGTCTTAGCTCCTGTGGAGACCGACAAGACACCATGGCCCCACACAAGGTGCAGAGAATGTGCTGTATATTCAGAGAAGTCCCAAAATGCTTCCTATTACCTGTGTAGCCTTGAAAAGTCTTGTAAAACTCTAAGTCTCAGTTGTTTCTTCTATAGATGAGAAAGTCACAGTGTAATTGTGATAACTAAAATACGGACTTTAATTTGAAGTCATGTAACGAAGTGCTTAGCTCCATAAATATGATTAAGAAAAGATATTTTGTCAGGGCACAGTGGCACATGCCTGTAATCCCAGCTGCTTAGGAAGCTGATGCAAGAAGATCACAAGAGTGACCCACACCTGGGTGACTTAGCAAGACTCTATCTCAAAAAGAAAAAAAAGGAGGGAACTGGGAAGTCAGTGTGAAGACCCTGGGTTTAATCCTCAATCCAAAAAGAAAAAAGTATTTCAGTCTTTGTAGGTCTGGTAATATCATGTGCTTGCAAAATGCTTTCTTTCTCTTGTGTGCTTTCTCTTCAGGAGCACAGTTGTTGGCTGCTAGCAGCTCCTGGGAAATTGTCTTGAGGATTTGAGGTTGTATCAGTAGCTTTATAGCTACTGGCTTTTCCTAGAGAAACAGAAGCATATTTTTACACCAGTTTCTAAGTCCCTAAGTTCTTGAGCACATCTGTGTGAAATAAATTGAAAGAGACTGAAAATATTATGTAACCCTGCTTTTCCATACTGATGATGGGGAATGGATTTGACAGGAGATGAACAACTCAGACAAGTGCTAGGATTCCAAGGAATTTCAATGGACAAACAAAAGCAAATAATTGTCAGAGCAGGACTCAGACAGTCACATTGGATTCCCACAGGCTTCTCAGTGTGTTTCTCCCTCCACATTTGACACAAGATGCCAGGCAACGAATAGCATGGCCCATGTGCCACAGTGCCATAGAACTGATGGAGATGTGGTTGACATTTCTGCTCCAAATGTGATCCTCACACCGGTAGTATCAGTGTTGCTGGCAAACTCAGGACTTCTTGGACTTACCTAGAATGAGGCACTGAAGTTCAGGAGATCCTCAGGTGATTCTGATGCCTTTGAAAGTCTGAGAAATACTGAGTTGATGCAGAAGGAATCCCACTGATAAGGAAGCATTCATGTTCAGAACTGTGCGGGTGTGATACATGTGATATCACCTCCTAGCTGTGTGTCTTTGGGCTCAAGACACGATCTGTCTTTGTTTCCTCATATGAGAAGCGGAGAAGATAAAAGTTCCCACATCACAGAGTTGGTGGAGGGTAAGTGTGCTAATAAATATATAGTATTAGGATGATACTTGTATAGGGAGGGAGAAAAGTGTTCTTATTTAACAAACCTATGGCACACAGAGTAGAAATTAGGAGACTCAAAATCACTGGCATCAGAGGATGTTAACTTTGGTTCCTATCACTGAAGGACCCGGAGGAAATGTTGACAGAGTTTCGATCAGCCATGTCATCTTATCAATTACGCTGGAAAAGCCAAAAATTACCTACATACTGTGTGCCAAAATTTAAGTTAAACTGTGATTTATTCTATCTTTTATAAGCATATACTTGAGTTTCTGTTCAAGTATGTTTGTTAAGCAAAGCAGAGCCAGTAAGAGTGCAGTGACTGTTCTCATAGTCCTCGTGACTGTTTTCTAAGAAATTTGGAACCAGTATGTTTGTTGTAATAGCACTTATGAAAATATTTGTTATAGACGATTCCACTTATTCACCCTATGTTCCTCATAGGAATTTGATTTTGTTCTCTAACCTCTTGATAACAGTTTACTATTTACATCTGACTTGATGTTAAACAATTGAACCAATGTGGACTGTGCCGCCCCCCTAAAATTAGGAGTCTAATTTTGAAGCCAGAGTCTTTGGCACATTGTCTATCACTGACCTGCACTCCTGGCTTCTGTAACATGTATCTTATAATACATTAAATAAATATAATACATAATACACGACAACTAGCTAATTAAATTTAAGATGCATAGGCAGGCATAGTTGTGTGTGTCTGTATTCCCAGTACTCAAGAGGCTGGGACAGGAAAGATTGTTTCTAGTTTGAGGCCAGCCTGGACTACATAGTGAGTTCAAGACCAGCCTCAACTACACAGCTAGACCCTGTCTCAGTAAATAAATAAATAAATAAAATACATGTTGTGTGTTTTAAAGTGAGATCTCACTATGTTGGCCAGGCTGATATTGAACTTCTTGGCTCAAGTGATCCTCCTGCCTCAGCTTCCTGAAGAGCTGAGACTGTAAGTACACACTACCGCACCTACTAGCATGCATACTGTCCAATTTAAATCTGCACAGTGAGCAAGTGTTAGAGCCATTGGGTCATTTTTTGGTTGGACAGAGTGAAAGTATTTTTATTCTTTTCCAAAGCTCTAATTGGGTAAATTTAAGTATATTATGATAAAATATATCAAACATTTATGTATCATATAATCAGAGAACAGCCTGAGTCAATGTTTTGTGAGATTTGAAGTATAAGTTGTGATAATTATTTCCTCATATTCACTACTTAATCTAGTATTCCCCCTTCATTAATCTGTGGTAACTGAAGTAGATTATTTTTAATTTAATATTAATATATCTTTCTAAACCACCTCCATCTTTATATACATAAGTAATTTCTTCAAATATCCAGGTAAGAGAATCTCTTCTATACATATGCATAGAATGTGTCTACACAGAGAGATAATAACAGTTCGGAAATGAAGCAGCCAAATCACGTTGATTCTGGGCCAGAGAGTGTGCTGGCATTTATCTTCTATGTCAGGTGATATTTGCATAAGGCAATGCAGTCTTCTTTGAAGAATAAACTTCTTCTGTTGATAGAAAGTCTTCCTGATTAGACATTTCTTGTACCAGGGTTTGCTCAGTTTGAACTTCTCAGGTATTAAAATGCTGAAGCTTTCTCTCTTAATTACTTGAGCAAACGAGAATAACTCTCCTGGACACATAAATCTGTTTTGTTTAAAAGGCTCAAAGTTAAATCAATCAGAATAACAAAGCTCACTTGGGTCAGAGGAAAACCAGGGATGAGAGGGTAGGAAATTCTCCCAGTTGGCTTTGTTTCTTTAAACAGATTTAGAACTTCACCTATCCCGCAAACTGTACCTCTGTGATGGCAGTAAGGAGGCGCAGCTGTGTGCTTGGCCTTCTTGCCTACCAAGTGGATTCTGTCAAGGCATTGACTGTGAGAGTAAAGGAACTCATTGGCTCAAGACATCACTTGTTAACCCCACTGAGGAAAGTAAGCATATACCCAGTACACAGGCCCCATGTGAGCCTTTCTGTTTTCATGTCCTTTTTCTTTATCCTTTCATGTCCCAACCTGTTCTTTCCTTGGCAGAGGAGATATATATGGGAGATCATAGGCCTGGTGTAGAACACGGAACATCTGTATAATATTATGCCAAAGGACAGCATAAAGGTTTGGTAAAAATCAAAGACTAGAAGCAAAAATATTCAGTGGCATTACCAAATAGACTGGTGTAAAGTAGAAAGCATAGAAATGGAAAAGGGAAACTTCTAGTGTGTTCTGACTGGGACCTTCGATGCTGGCACTTTGCATGTTAAACAGTCGGTTGCACCAGAGGCAGGGCTGAAGCAGCCAGCAGAAGGCCCCATGTGTGTAAGGCTGGGTTTTTCCTTTCCTTTGATTGCAGCAAAACCCAGTGAATAGTGAAGAGATGTGAAGGGGACACAGTGATTGGTTTGAGTATTTTAAGATAAACTTCTGATAAACAGAACTAGTTTAAATTTATATACATACCCCATTTGGCAGAAAGAGCCAATATGGGCATTTGTTATAACATATTTATATAAGGCTACTTTCTACAAGGAATATATCTTTTTCATCTTTGTATAAAGTTCTAATAGTCCTTATTTGTTCATCTGAGTGACACTCTGTTTAGTCTTTAAAGGTATTTGTGTTTAACGTTTATGATAACATTAGTCACTTTGTAAAAAACATAATTGCCTCCTATCTCTGAGCGTTTCTAAACACTGTGTGTATTTTTTTCTCATTTAACTAAAAATTACTAGTGAGAATAGAAAAACAGAAGAACAAAGAAATAAATCTTGCCAGAGTAGATTTTTAATCTGATGACAAGCTTGGTTTTGAAATCCAATACTTATTATTTTTTCTCCAGTGAATAGTATTTATAGGTCTTTAAGAAGAAACTTACATATTACAGCAGCAATATCAATCATTCTAAAAATTTTAAAGGTGGCATTGTGGGATAATTGTGCTACGTTATAATGTGTAATTGGTTTTCTATTTTTGGAGAGTAATCTGGTAATATGCACTAAGTATTTATTATGTGTTAAGGGTTTTTAAACATTCAAACCATTTATCAGGTTAATTCCACTCTAGAAAATGTTTACTTATTACTTGGTTTTAAAAAAGCATGGTGGCCATTTATATTAAAACTATATTGTTAAAAAGAGTACTCAAACTAGAGTGCTTAACAAAAATATAAGTACAAAATACATGCATACATACAATACAGATTTTAAAAGAAGAGTTCTAAACTGCCTAGTAGAACTATCCATGGAGCAAATCAATCAAACAAACAGAAAAAAAGCAATTTGTAGAGGTGTGTGCAGAGTAGCACTAGTAAACAACTGAACACCGGAAACAATAAAATTTTGCCTGAAGAACAGATAAACTTGCTGATGACGTAGTCTTCACGAGTCTGGAAACATGGTGCCACAAAGATTTACATGAGATAGTGTAAAATGGCTAAAAAGAAACAGAAAATAATGTGGACCCAAATCAGAGCTATAAAAGAAGTGTAAACATGTTATTAAAAGTGAGATAAAAAGTTTAGTGATCAGGCTTTTCTTCCCCTTTGAAATTTACTTTCATAAAACATGAAGAGACTCTCCTCCCTGAAGAGTTTTCAGCTGTGGCTTCCTCTTGGCGCTGGAGGCCTCAGATGGATGGGGTGGATAGGAGGTTAAATTTTGTGTTCATTCCTATCAGCCCTGGAGGAAAAATCAATCACAAGAGGGGAGCTGCTGATCTCTTGAGATCTGGTTTGGCACCACCAGGGTTAGAGCTTTTGTCTACTTTTGTTTTTCGATTTCCTTTATTAGGGTAAAATTAAATGAACAATAGCAATAGTAAGAAGATTTAATCATTCAGTCAGGGGAATACTGCATAATTTTTCAATGCCATTGAAAGAAACTTCTAAAGTTAAGGAAAGGAATGCCAAGACAGTAAAATGTGTATTTGACTATTAATCAACATGAAATTCTGAAACTCTGAGATTTTTTTTTCTTTTTGAAAAGATTGTTTTCAATCTTCAGTTCTGATTTCAAAAAGAAAACTCCTGATATACATAAAGTGCAACTTAAAATACTAAATGTAGATTTTTTTTTCTTTTTAAGTCCAGTCCTAACCCTCTCAAAAATGAAGTACATTACTTCAAATTTATTTAACATATACTCGATGTTTAAAAAAAAAGTATTTTATGTATTTCTTTGAAAATTGTTTTAAAATCAACATGCATGATCTTTTATCATCTATATATGAAGATCTACCTTATTTCTTTTGATAGCAACATAGTACGATACTCTGCAAGAGAAACAAAATGCAAGGTTCAAATGTGAGTCCAATAAGCAATTATATAATACTTGTATATATAACAAAACAAAAAGAAATAGATAAAATTCATTTTAATAATATATTTCACAATGCAGTTTGTACTAAATTCAAACTACTCACAATTTCAAGTCTTTAATAGGCACATGTGACTAAGATACCAGACAACACAGGAAGAGATATAGCATGAAATTATTTAAGCAGTTCCTTTCTGAAAAATTTTAATGTTTACTGTTGTGAATAATAAAATAAAGAACACCCTTTTGTACATACCTTTGAGCACTTGTAGCAATGTTTCCAGAGGATGAATCTGTAGAGGTAAAAGTTTGGGGGTCAAAAGAACACGTTGTATTAAATTTAATAGAATTGACTCCCAAATAGACTTTGTTAGTGAACAGTCTCACTGACAGTGTGAGGTATATTGTGCTTTCTTCACGGACTCACTAATTTTGGGCAGTATACTTCTTGATTTCTGCCAATCTGGTAGAAATTTCTTATTGTTTGATAAATACTGAAAGTGAAAGTAGGATTTTTTTTTCCTGGAAATTTCCCATTGAGTTTGAATTTTTCTTGTGAGAGAATAAATCTGTTATCCTTTTCTGTGTTAACAGGACCAGATTCTAACTTTTCATTCTATGCCTAGATTCTGGAGACTAGCTTCTCCCCAGGTTTACTGGGCTGGAAAGCTGCTTTCCTCAAACTGGTGAGGCCATGAAAGCAGTCCTCAAATGTTTGCTTAGATATGCAGAAGTTGACATTGGCCACACACTATTCTTCCGAGTTCCTCATTTTTGTAAAAGTTAACCAGAACCAGACAAAGTAATTGCCTTTTTTATGCTCTTAGCATACAAAAGGCGTTTTTTCAGCTGGGCATGGTGGTGTATGACTGTAATCCCAGCACTCAAGAGGCTGAGGCAGGAGGACTGCTGCAAGTTCAAGGTTAGCCTAGGCTATGAAGTGAGTTGAAGGCCAGCCTGAGTTGCATAGTGAGACACTGTCCCAAAAAGACCAAGAAATAAAGAAGTGTTTTTTCTACCAAGAAAGGAAAGCTAGCAGTACCTATACAAATCATACACTTATTATATAAAGAAGTCTATCTATTAATGGTTCAGAAACCCATGGTATGAAGACAGCAAAGACAATTTTCCAACAAACCTGATTTTAAAAAAATGGGAGATATTGGTTTTATTTTATTCTGTCTGGTTTGATTTTTACTGTGTCTTAAGGTATGGGCAACTATTTTGAAGACAACAAGAGGCATATGGTAACCATTGTTGATTTCCTATTATCTTGTTTTGAAATCCTGTATCACTTAACACTGTTTTGTTTTGATTGACTTTATTCTGTTTTATTTTGCTTGGTTTGATTCTCTTTAAAACAAAACAAAAGGAAATAAAAGAGAGAGTCTATATATATATATATGTATATATAACACATATATTTATATATTCTGCCAAAAATGTATATACACTTTAGGAAAAGAAAAATTTGCATATATATTTTAATATTCTAGTATATTTTAATAATACATTTATTGAGACATCATGAGAATAATACAAATTACCTTTGGTCTCTAAAATTACATGAGGTGCTCTAAGCAGTGGCCATTAATTCCAGGTATGGTGAACATCTCTAGGTCTCTCATATGAGAACAACACCATCTGTTGAAGAACTATCATACTGTTTTTCTTTTCCTGAAGTGTGTATACATTTTTAGGCTCGCTCTCTCTCTCTCTCTCTCTCTCTCTCTGTCACACACATATGTGTGTGTGATAAAACAATGACAACAAGAAAAAACAAGAAAAGGAAGAAAAGGAAAGAGAAGCAGAGAAACGAAAGTTGAAATAAAGAGTAATTCTGTTGGGAGTAAATGTAAATGAGAAGGCCTTAATTACCACCAAGTCATTTCCCTTTGATTAGTTCCACAGAACTTTAATTCTCAAATGTTAATAAAGAGTAATTCAAAAGAAAAACCCCAAACAGAACATGTAAATAGACAACAGAGGAAGAAAACTGAAGATTGTATCCACAGAAAAAAAATGACAGCTCAAGTCAACTCAAAATGAAAAATGAAGTGGATGTGCCCATTCGGGAGTCTCTATTTTGCAATGTATGTTGTATAGGAAAGAAAACTTTTTGTCATCTGCAGAGCTGATGATTGAGCCTATGAAGCAAACTGACAGTGGGCAGATTAAAGGAGAAAAGTGATTTTAATTGTGGGCAAACTCATGGGAATCCCACAGAATGAAACTAAAAAAGGGCCATGTATGTGGCTGGAGCTTGTACAGCATCTTGCGTTACAAAAAGGATAGGGACTTACGGCTTCGAAAGGAGTTGGTGACAAGTTTTGGAGAGTGAACGGAGACTTTCTGTGGGTGTACAGTCTCTCAGGTAATAGGGCTTTTATTCTCAGGAGCCAGTCAGAAGGGTACCAGTCTGTGA
>PVJX010015299.1:0-42876 GCA_004027295.1 Dolichotis patagonum
TGAGATATTTATGTAGAGCAAGGACTGACCAGAGGAGGTGCTTGGAAGCTTTAGGATCTTAGTCCTTCCAGACAATGACTTGGTCTGGAGCGAGGGGCAGAGGTGGAGAAATAGGCCTCTGTGGGGGTGGGGGTGCTTCTTGCCCTTCCTCTTCATCCTCCGAACCCTCATCCATGTCCTGGACTTGGGTGCCTTGGTCCAGCTGCGAACTAGTTTCCTCTGATGTCTCCCGTTTCTCAGCTTCCTCATCAGACGCGACCTCCGTCTCAGCTTCCTCACTCTCCCCAAACTTCTCATAGCGCTCCTGAATGAGGATTGGGGTAACCAGCTCCTCTGCTGCAGAGGAGGGAGGGATGTTCCTTTGCTCATTAGGGTGGAAGTCTGCTGCCTCCGCCACCACAGAATCCTGCCAGGCAGTCAAAGCCTAGGCAACCGGTCCTTCTCCTTTTTTTCCTCCTCCTCTGCCCTCTCCGCTCCTGGAACTTGGGCCACTCCACTGGGCAGCACACCTGATCCCAAACTTCTGGAGAGTTTTCAGCTTCTTTCTAGAGCTCTGCAATTAAGCCTAGGAGTGGAATCAGGATCTTAGTCACTGCTCCACCAGCTCTGTGAAACAGTTGAAGAGGCTGCGTTGTGGGTGGGAAAGTGAGACTGGTAGTCATGCTGCTTTTTCTGCATCAGCTGCGTAGATGTACTATACGCTAAAGTCTTACATCCAGTCACAAGATTTGGTGTACTGACAATAGTTTCCTAAATCCTGGCTGATACAAAACTGTATTTCCATTGATAGGGGAGGGATGAAGCGTTGTTCATATGCTCACTCTACTGAATGCTAATACTGTTGCAGAGAGTTAATAGATTAGTGCTATTCCCATCTAAAGGAAAATTATCACTAATACATTGGTAGAAGAAGTAATAGTTCATAGTAACACACATCTGGTTTGATGTCAGCAAAGACAGCTTTCTGCAATATTTATGGTAACAAATATAGAAAATGCACTTCTATGCATGATCTCATTGCAGTCTAATTTTAAATCCTATTTGATAGATGCATATTTATAGTATAAATATTAAAAATCAACATTGTAAATGGAAGTATATAGAGATACTATATCCCCATAAGCTAAAAAAACATATTCTTAACACATTTCTCACCTGGGAATGCTTTTGCTTAACAGAACATTTAAAACTATCTGGACGTACTTTTCATTGTTAGAATGTAAGCACGATGGAAATCTAGTGGGCAGGCCTGGAAGGCTGCTAAATATCATTGCAATGCGCAGAACAGCAACTTTCAACTCAAAAAAAGAATTAAGCCCACAATATTAGTACTGAAAAGACTGAGAAAACATGATGTATTCACTGTAACTAAAATATTAATAAATATTATAATGAGCTAAAAATAGTTAACAAGTTTTAAAAGTATAATATTTATTTTGAAATCTTGTAATAGAATTTGATATATATATATAGAGAGAGAGAAAGATAGAGACAGACAGACAGACAGAGAAAACCACCAAAACTGTATACAATTAAAACAGTAAAACTCATATTAATATTTTAATGCTAGATGTATTGAGACATAATGAGATTGACACATGATTTTCTCTGATAGATGGATTCACTTGTAAATAAGGTCAAAATTGAAATTTATCATATGCTCTGCAGAACTGTTGAAATCATTAGCTTAAGCTCGAGATAAGAGGAATAACGAAGTTTCTTATTAAATAGAAATCACACTAGCTCTCTTTCTCTGCCTTCTAATGTCATCTCTATAATGTTAGTAATGCTTGAATACCTTCGAGCTACTCTAAAAATAGTCAGCAAGGTGCTTTACTCACTTCAAGTCAGAGACAATTTAACTCTTGCATCATAGCCTAATTGGCTTCATTATCTGCTTACCAGTTTAATAATTTATAGGGTATGATTTTGCTTTTCAACTTTATTTACATTATGTTTGTAAACCAGCCTCTTAAGCTTACTTAATGGCAAGTTATTTCTGCATTTCAAATCATTTCTATATATTTGTACACATCCTTTTGTTCATGTTACCTAATGGGATGTTTACTTTTTATCAAAAAGAAACTTATCATTATTAATTAGATTTTCTTTCCATCTCCTACTTCAAAATCTCTGTTTCATATTTGTTTTTTATTTCAGTACTTTCCTTTTATTTTTTTTATTGTTATTGAGATGGCTTGAATTCATTTTGCATTTCTTTTTGTATTTATGTTTATATATGCTTAAAGCTTAAACTATATATTTCATGACAATAAATATATTTCATAAATAAGATATATTGTATATTATCATGTTAACAAAATCTATCAGTTTGTTTTATAAATATATTTTAAGAATGAATTATTAAATGATTTTTATTTAATTTTCAGTTAAATTGACCACTTGATATTGTAATTTTCATTACATGTCTACTAATATACTATAGAAATTTTAAAAATATGGCTAATCTATGTACTTTACTAATGTCCCCTTTGTAACATTTTAAGCAATACATTTTCCAAATGCAAAGAAAGTATATTCTATGTTATTGGGTTGTATTATTTGATATATATGTATATGTCTCTCATATATTGTATCACTTAGCTTTTCTGTATTTTTTACATAGTTTGTCGATTTTATCCATTTGATGTGAATGGTAATGATTTTATTAGTTATTTCTATCGATGGCGTCCTTTTATTTCTGCTACATATTGTTGCAATATTTGGTAACTATAGATTTGTGTTTGTGTCAATATAATGAATTTCAGCTTAATACTAAACTGTATCTTTTCTTGACTCCTTCAGTACTAGTGATTCATTTTAATCAGTTTGATATTAAGGCTACAAACTCTTCTTTTTTTAATTTTGAAATACTGGGGAAGTTATAGAGATTAATCCTAGGGTTTTGCATATTACAGACAACTACTCTACCACTAGCACACCCTCAAACCTTTGTTTTCTTTTTATTTTTAACTTCTCTCATCTTTTGATAATTGCTCCACTATTAACCACTTGAAAAACTTGTGATAAGTATATTGTACATGATAAAATAACACAGTTTTTGTTATGTATTATGGTTTAAAAAATTTAATTTCTTCAAACATAAGTAGTTAATATAGTTATTTATTGATAAGGTATACTACTTTGATATTTTATGCATTATTATTGACTTAGTTATTACTACATTTATTCAACTTGCTTGTTTCTTCTTATACTAGATGTTGGCCTTTTTCTTACAATTTTTTTCAGAATTCAAAAGTGATCAGATTTGTCCTAATGATTACTTTTGTGTTTACACCTTCTTTGATGCACTTACCTTTCTATTTCCTATTTATCATTTTATTTCTTCCTTGTTCATGATGATGGTATCTTTGGCTTCCATCTACTTGTTAAAACTTTGTATTACTACATGTTTGCTCTACACAGGATTACATTTATCAAGGGGAATCGGTACATATACGTAACACATTTCATCTCCTTTTTAGTGCTTCTACTATATAACTACATGTAAAATCACTCTTCATTGTATTTAAATCCAAATTAGATATACACTGTCAGATGGAAAACCATTAGCTTGGGATTAAGTCATAAAAATATAACTTTAAATGAGAATTTAGAAATTGTTAAGACGTTTTTCCCCAAACTCTGCAGGGTAGTCCAGGGATTTTGAGCTTGCATGTTCGCATAGTAGATTTCCATTCTCACAGATGCTTTTATTTAAATCTGTCTCAACACATTTGAATAATATAGCACACTCACGTCCTTTCTGTGCCTAATTCTTCCCAATGTAAGAAATTGAGATACGCTATATTATTCATGCATAAAGGTGATACCTGTCAAAAATAATCATTTTGTTTACTGTAGAACATTTTGTTATTAAACTAAAAATTTAGTATTTATTTTTACATACATTCTCTACAACAACACTAATAACCACACATTGTATATAATAATGTTTTTATAATGTGTAGTAAAACTGCCAAGGGACTTTACAAGTTTGTTTCTTTGTTCAATGTTTTATTTTAGCACAAGATATAAATACACCTAATTTTACAATGGTTTAATTTTAAATGTTGTGCAAATTCTGTCTGCTATCTTAAAATTGCATATATGGATATAAATATTATTTTTCTGCTTCCATTTTATTATATTTTGATCATATATATATATGTTTTATAATCAATTTGATGTCCTTATGTCTTTTAAAAATCTATTTATGAGACATCCTACATTATGACGTATTATGCTCACAAAATGAAATTGCTTTGGATACTATCTTTTGTTTGCTATTACAACTACTGAGACATAGAGGTATTAATCAAAATCCAATTAATGGCAGAATTAAGACTTGCATATGGAAATATTTGCTCATCAATTGCAAATTCTGAAACAATACTATATTTGGCCTCAAAATCAAATAAAAATCTCAAAAACATATTCAGTACTTATCATAGAAAGCAAAAAAAATATTCAAATATTTTCATCCTCTTCCCTCCCCAAAAGACATTAACCTCAGGTGAATTTTCATGGAATATAAATGTTAGATTGTGCCAAATACCCAACATAATTTTGAAAGTAAAACAAATTTTAAAAAATATAATCTGATGATGTAGGTCCAAAGAGATATCGCAATGTCTAAATAAATGTACAGAATTATGTGTGAATGGGATAAAGAAAATAGCTGTTATAGCTGTACTAGAACTTGACAATACTATGTGTATGAAAAGAATATGAGAATAATGTAGAATCAAAAGTAGTTTTATTTGAGTCTATTTTAGTTCATTTTTAAATGTGATAATGCCAGTATTACTTATGCCATTAAAGATGGAAAATGTGAATAAGAGACTCAGAACCCTGCAGTTTTTAAACAATGACAATCCCATAGAGCTGTCCATTCCGGTCTCAAACGCTGGTGTTTTTAATATGCATAGTATTTGTGAGCGGAAGGTGCTTTTGAATTCAGTTTTACCTGTATTTCTTTTTGAAGAAGAAAAATACACTTTTCATAATAACTCCACTGTGGAAATATAATACCTTTATCTTACACCTTGGTGTTTCAAGCTCTTAGAGTCATTATTTTTATATTTACTTCCATAGAAATTCTGAAATAGTCTGTACATTTCCTTGAAAAGCAGAAAATCTGTATATGTGCAAGATTACTGCTACTTGTGCTTTTTCTGTAATAAAAAAAAAACAGGAAAAGTTTAAATATTGTGACATGGAAAACAGTAGCAGCATTTGGAAAGCTAGTCAGTTTATCTAAACCAGAAACTGAAACAGATTTTCAGTCTTTATTCACACTGACCTGTTTCTTGAAAGCTTGTCTTTTGGCATAGTTAGATACAGCCACATGAATTGGGATTTCTGTAGCCGACTTGTGCCCTGGCCTATCTCACAAATTGCATTTGATGGAAAGACAACTTGGCCAACTGTTCCTTCCCACATTCTTGTCTGATATCCCGCTCTTGATCTTTGGACTTCTTTTCCTGACTGGTGTCAGCAGTCATCCTCTCCTTATGGCTCTTCTTTCTATGAATTACCAGCTTTGTGAGAATTTTGGGTCTCAAACATTTTATTGACTTCACCATTGAAATTATTATACTGGATATTGGCCACTTTGCTACTAATTGGTAGTAAAGGAGTAATTACAAGGTTTTTTTTTTTTTAAGTAGTCACATTTCTTAAGTTAAAATGCAAACCAAAACCTTTAGAAATTGTTTTGTTTCCTAAAAATTAAAGCAGATTCAACCACCTTAATTTACTCATTTTAAACAGCATTTGACACAATAACTCTGATTATTCTGTGTTCTTCTGGATCAGCCCAGCCTTTTCTTTCCAAGTTCCAGTCACTTGTGCTACACTGGTGGGCTGGGAGCTGCAGATGTGTAAGGGGTAGCCTGGATTGATGAATCCCTCATACTCAAACAGAAAAGTGATGTCACAGCTGGATTAGGACCTCGAGGAGCTTATCCTGAAGGAACTGATTTTACTAAGGAACAGATTTTATAGATTCATGTAAAGGGTTGAGAACTTACTTGCAGAGGGATATGGTAAATGTTGGGCTAGAGGGAGTGGGTGCTGAGCGATTCTAGACAGACAAGCTGACAAATGACTCTTATCTGGAACTAAAAACAGAGGAGGCTGCATGCATGACCGGTGACACAGCCAGCTACAGTGGTCCACAGTCAGAGGAGAGCAGCCTTGCCCCAAGACGCAGGAGGACGTGGGAACCTGGACTTCTCTCTCTCCCCGTTCTCTGCTCTATTGTTCTGTACTGACATAGAGGACGGTAAGGAAGGAAGAGCTTTAATGTGACACAAACAGGTTGTTTTCAATATACAGATAGCAGCATGAGGACTCAGAGAGACTCTGTCCTCAGCGGAATGAGGCACAAATTAAAAACATTAAGAAAATAATTGAAAAGCAAGGATCCAGTTATTTAAAGAGGATTAGACAACTCCAGATTCTCTGGCCTAGGGAAGCCCCATCACGCAAATATTTGAGTGGAAAGAAATAATGAACAAGGTATAATGAATAAACGGACAAAAGTAAATGAGTCACACTAAGTGAAAGGTACTTTGAAATGTGTCACTTGAATTTATATGTATGTAGCATTATTACATTAATAATTAGTCCCTACAGGGATCGTGTGTTTTCTGTGAAAAGACTTTCATAAATCAGATGGCATAATATACAGAAATGAAGACAGATAACTCTTGCAGTAAATAAGACTGAAGTTAGAAAAATAAAAACAACAGGAGCATTGTTTTTATGTAACAACAAGAAATTATAGTTTTATGGACTCTCAGTTTATTTTTCTGTGATCATTTATTAGAGGCTTAAATTCTCACTAAAGAAACTTTTCAGGTAAAAAAAATTGAAATTTTAATCATCTATAATTGATGGAACAGGAGATATTAACTTTCAGTAGAGTCCTGGTGAGTGCTGGGGATAGAGCTCGGTGAAATAAGGGCCTGCCTGGCAAATGTGAGGTCCTAAGCTTGATTCCTGATTCCAAAAATACAAACAAACAAAAAAGAAAAAGCAACAAAAGAATCCTGGTGAAAATGGAGTAAACCACAGGTTTCAGCAATGTACAGTTCTGTGCTTTGAAGAGCTATAACACAGTTTGAATAATAAAACAACACTGAGTCATACTTCTCAAGTGCACAATGACCTGCAATTATCACATCAGTACACATTTTAAAATCGCAGTATAACTCATTATTAAAACACACAATCATAATTTTGAATCTCATCTCTTAGTGAGGAAGAATATTGGTGTCCTTTTGATTTTGAATTTTTAATATACTTCAAACTTCTAAATATTACATCAAATAATGTTCTTATTTTTTAAATGCATGAGTTGAGTTTTCCAGACCATAGCTAAGGCATGTTTTGAAATGTTAATTTTGGATAAATTCACCATCAATCATAAGTTGGATTTGCATTATTCATTGCCAACAGTACCCATTAAATTATGAATATTTTTCAGACAGTTCCATATTATTGAGAATAATCAATAGACAGCAGTGCAACTGGCTGGGAAAAGAAAAACCTTTGATTCTATCTAAAATGAGTTACTCATCAATCAAGGTGAAAATCGTTCAAACTCTGATGCAGTGTTGTGAATTTCCAAATAATAGAAGAATATTATGCTAGAGAGGAGTTAAAAGTGGCACAATGTCAACTCAAGTTATAAAAAATTATTATAAAGTTCTTTTGACATTTTTATCCATAGCTTGATAATGGAATTTAAAATTATTTGCACTAAGGACAAGAGTGCAATTAGCTTTGGAGGTTCCCAGAGAAAGACCTAGAGGCAAAATTAGAAGCCCCAATAGTCGTGACCAAGTCTAAAATTTTATCCACTGCTGGCAGTGCAGCTGTACACAGGAATAGGTGATGGCCACAGGTTATTCCGTTTCAGACCAGAGGCAAGAGTCTGCCCGGGCTGCCATCCCCTTAACAGTGCTGGCAGTGTGGAATCACACCTGGCACTCACGGCACCTGGCCTGGTCACACCAACACGTCATGTTACCTCTGCTTCTTCACAATGACTTGTTCGTGTGCCTCTTACTGGATCTGTCATCAAAGCTTATAAGAACAGGGGAGCAGTGACCCTGCACAGACCCTGCACTGCAATGAGTGTACCAGAAAAGAATCTTAGACAATCCAAGATCTCAGGAAAGAATGGGGACATGAAACAGAGCAGGGTATACACCATGGCGTGCTCTGTGTGTGAGGCTGAGTCACCATCAGCTTAGGAAGAGGAAGATAAGTTAATGTCACCTAAGGAGGAGCAGCCATATTTGAAAGGGGAGAGTAAAACAATCAGGATAAAGTTATTATTATTATCATTATTTTCATTGTGGGTGCCTGTGTGTGTTTGAGGGAGAAACTGCTCATTGTGAAGATGCAAGCATCAAATGAAGACCATAAGGGTTGAGTGCAGGTTTTTGTAGTTACGGCAGTTTCCCTCTATATTTCCAGTGTTTTACCTCTCAGAGACATAGAGGATTTTTTGTTACTGTTTCTGTACTTACGTTGTCCATGTGCCATACTGTGATGAAAGATATGTGAGTGAAAATAAAACATAGGGCTTTTCCTCAAATGCCTGTCATCTCAACCCACTGGGAGACTGAGGTAGGAGCACTGCAAGCCCAAGCCCAGCCTGAGTAACTTAACCTCTAAGCTGGTTAAGTTAGTAAAATGGGTACTTCAAGGAATTAAATTATATGAATATTGCTGAAACTATAACCCTAAGTACAAAGCAGTGAAAATCATTAATTCTGTAGAAGAGTAAGGGGACTAGGGTGGTGGGTTACAAAACAGCATTGGTTCTATGTGATTTTTAAAAACATACATGGGATAGAACTTTAAGTGTGATATTTAAATCTTAGTCCTCTTTTTGCAATTTCCCTTCCTGTAAATACATTTACTGACGAATTTTGGCAAAACCAAAAGCACATCTGGAGGTCGCAATTCTCAGGAAGCTAAAAATAGGGAGCAGGGAAGCCTGAAGTATGCTAGCAATTCTCTGAGAAGGTTGGATTTAAGAGCTCCTCAAGACTGCTGGAGTGTTTATCGCTAAAGCACACCTGAGCACTTCTTCATTCTGCATCCCTGCAGCACTTGTGACATCCTCCTCAGTCCCGGTATGTCACCTGGATTCAGAACTAGTCATCTGCTATTTCCAGCACCCATGTAGGGAAATGTCTTTGGAAGAAGCACATCACCTAAAGTCTTTCAGTAGATGTTCAAGCTCTTTCTCTTTGTTTGAACATATCGATACAAAGACTTAGACTAAGGCAGTCACCTTAGTCTACCACAGACAATCAGAACTGCATATTAAAATCATTTGCTTTGTCCTACAGGATGCATTTCCTCTTGGCTGTTGACTCATTTATAATGTCAGCTGGTAAGATGTCAATATTTAATGAGTAAAAATATATTTTATAAATGAGCCCTTAGGGATCCATTCAACTGCTAACCAGGATCTCTGCTCCATTCGGTAAACAACTTCCTGTGTTACCCTCATTTCTTAATTTCAGAAATGACTCAGTCCTCAACTTTTTCAATGCTTTTATGAGTGTGGAAAGCATATAAATAGCACCATCTTTATAAAACACGATTTTTTCACTGTCTAAGCAAAGGACTGAGTCCAAATGTCACAGCGAGTAAGTATTTCAAATACAAAAGGCAGTGAGCACATCTTTTTGTGAGGCAAGAGGAAAAACAGGCAAAAAGGCGTGGGGCAGTGGAGACAGATGGCCTTGGGGCTGCGTACACATGATTATGGGGGGCTCGCTATGGTTTAAGCAAACCAGAAGTGAGGTACAATAGGACACAAAGCAGGTATGATGAATACAGTAATAACTCAGTTCACAAACGCTTCTGCTTGTGAACAATTAGGCTGGCGAACAGAAGCGTTTGGCAACATTTTATTTCCCTTCCCAAACTCCGTATCTGGGGATGAACATGCGCACGCTCATCATCACCAGAATTGCGGAGGAAATAAGTTAGTGACCCGGGGCACAGCTCTATCTCCTCTGGGCAGGGCCTGCTTAAAGTCCTTTGTGTGTGACAATTTAGGGGACTGCACCAGATTTTAACACCGTCTAGAAAACAGGAAAAATACATGCTGAGACAGCCATGCAATAAATTTTGTTGTAGGAAAAAATAATTCTGATGACAGTAATGATAGAAGGATAAAGGCATGACATGTAAACAATAAATACCTTGAAAAACACAAATGGATATTAACTTAGTTACAGTAGGGTAAGTGAAGGGAAGAAAAAGTAAAGGCAAGAAAGTAAAGAAATGAGAGTAGAAATGAAAATATTTGATAGTGAAAATAAAAAAGTAATCATGTATTTTTCAGTAATTGAGTTAAATTACAGAGGAATAAAATATTCATAAAATATTCAAAAACAAATATTTTCAATTTTACTTTCTGTCATAATTCTGTCATGTTACTGATTGCAGCAGAGATTCTTTTCCTTTTCTCATCTAAAGATTGAATCCTGGGCCTTTGGATTGACCTATATCCCTAGACCTTCAAGATAATGTTTTTAATTTTGAGACAATGTCCCACTAAGTCACTCACTTTCCCAGGCTGAGCTCAAACTTTTATCCTCCTGTTTAGTCTCGCAGAGTGGAGAACAGACATGTGCTCCATGCCTGGGCAGAGATTATTGTTTTTTTATAGTGATACTTAAATTCCTTCTTAGGAAAAATTTAAAGCAATTTTAACAAAAACTATAAAGTCATTTTAACATGTGTTTGCAAAGAAAAGTATCTCTTTAATGATATTTTAATTTGAATGGCCATTGTACTAAGACATGTTTCTATGAATTCTAACTTTCAGTTCCCATTTTCAAGTTTATAGAATGGTTGAGAAAATAATACTGATTTTTTGCTACAAAAACATATTACATTTTTAAAATAGTTAAACATTTGGAAAACATTCTTACATATTAATCATACAGGTCCCTTAATCTATACCTTTCATTTCTTTGTAAAAATTCATATTCATCTGCTGTGATCATTTCCTCAAAGCTTCTTCCAAAATTTCTTGTACTGCAGTACTGCTGGTGATTAATCCTGGAAAATTTGTAATTCTAAATAAGTCATTCATCATTTTTTTCTCTATTTTTTATTCATTTTTTCTTTATTTTAAAAGATTTCCCCTTAGCTATAAAGGTCTGGTATGAAGGGTATTTTAAGATGCTGCCCCGTTGTCTTGAACTTTTTTATGTAGGCGTGTTTTTTGCTTTTGTTTTTGTGTTTGTTTTTTGATAAGTACTCTGCCAGTGTCCTTATTTTTTTTTATAAATGAGCTACATATAGGTGTTTCATCACCCACTTCTTTTAAAATTCTATTTTTAGCACCAGTTTTGAAAAATCTTATTAGTCCCCTTTGTATGATTGTCTTCCATTTCCCCTTCCACCTGTGCAGTTGGCTTTTCTTCTTCTCTTCTCCTCTCCTTCTACTTACCCCTTTTCTATTTTTCTTTCCCATCTGAACTTAGGGTTTATTGATCTGCTCCTTCTAAATGTTTAAAAGCGGTATCAAATTGGAAAATTTTCAATTGCTATTTGTTCATTGATTTTTCTCCCTCCTTTTCTTGGGTGTGCTAGTTGTTTTTCATTACATTTAAAGAATTTGCCCCTCACATGCTAAGTTTTTACTTATTTTCACTTTGCTTTTCCATAGAGTTTTTTGTATCTCATTCTCATTCATCTTCCTTCTCTGACACTGAGTCTGCTGTAGCTCTGTGAGGCTCACTTTTCATCTGATATGCAAATGCATTTCTACATATTAGACCCAGGTTTATTTGAAATGAATATACTTCTTTTTAATTGTGGGCACAGACGATGCATTTATAATAAACTTTAACTTCCTTGTTTTCTGATTCTAACATCTGTATCATTTCCAGCACTGTTTCAACTGTTGCTGTTTCATTGTTGTAGGTCAGATTTTCCTGGTTACTTTTTATGCCTTGTAAATTTTTGTAACATGGTGTGAATTTAACGATACTAAATGAAGAATATGATTATATGCACATATATTTACATAAATATATGTATGTAAATTCTTTCTGCTTGTACTTGTATATATATTGAAGAAAGACACACACACACACACACACACACAGAGCCATTTTACCTTGTTAACTCTGCAGGTGCTCAGGTTTCTTTCACATATGCTCCCATTTGCTTTAAGTCATCACAAGATTCTCCTTTATGGATAAATCTCCCCCATTTTTATTAGTCCACATCTGTGACTATAGTACCTAATGTTTGTGTTCATCATGGGAAGTTGATACATATACATAATGCATCTTAAATCATTTTTATCTGCTTCCTATGGCCTCCTGCAAACTCCCACCCTCTTTTCCCATTTTTAAAAGATCTATCTTCTATATATCATCTATCGTTTATTTTGCTCCTCTGTAAACATGCCCCAGGCTTCAGAGTGCTATGACTACAGGTATGACCCACCAACACTCATTTCAATCTATTTAGTTTAACATGGTTTTCAATGGAATCTATTTATTGTTTTGTATAAGAGAAACCATGGGGAAACTAAGCTTATGTTTAACTTATTTCACTTAACACCATGGTCTCAAGATGCATTCATTTTCCTTAAAATGAATCAACTGTATTCTTCCTTATGGCTGATTAGCACTGCTTTGTGTACAAATACTACTTTTCCTTGTATGCTCATCTGCTGTGACTATATGCCCCTCCCAGGGTTTACCTACTGTGAACTGTGCTGCTATAAACATTGGCATATGTCAATATAATGTTCACATGACTAAATAAGATCATATATATACATATATATATATATATATATATATATATATATATATACACTATACAGTAAACTAAATGGGCTGAAATAAATACAGTGAAAAATGATTGAGCATGAAAATTATAAATTATTTAAAATCCTATCAAATATATTCTGGCAGAAACCACAATCATAAATAAAATACATATTTAAAAATGATCAAGCTATCAATTTGCAAGACCTAGAAATATATTTTCATGTACTTCAAAGAACCTTAATATCAAGAACAAATATTGGCAGAAAATCAAACCCAGATATTATATGGTATCAGTTCAAATGATCAGATTGCAGAGGAAAGTAAGGAAAACGCTGCACGGCACATGAATGAATGGTTTGATATAGGATACACTCATCCAGTTCCAGGGTAAGCGCGCTCCTGAACTCTAATGAGATTTTCCCACGAGAAGAGATTTTCCCACCCACAGCGGCAGGTGGCATCCACACATCACCCCTTATGCTACTAGCCTATGCTAGTTTACCAGGGAACACTAAACTTGTGTAGACCACAGATGACAATATTCACGTTCCTCAGAACTTTCCTTCACTAATCACTTTTGCTTCTCGGCCTATAACCAGGCTTAAATTGCAGAAGCCTCCTAAAAGTGATGTGCACCATCCCCTAGTCAAGCACTTCTTGAGTTTCCCTACTCTTAACAAGAAGAGGCCTGATGAGCAAGTGTGGGAATGGATTTTATGGGTGTGGGAAATGATTGCAAAAACATGCACCCAAGTTGTGCTGAGCTTGGTATGGGCCCATTACACAGGAATTCTGAATTTAATGTTGCAGCTTGTGGAGTAGAGATAACAGTTTATTTGGCTGATTGGAGAAGTTTGAATGAAAAGATGGCCCACTGCGAATGAGTTTGAGATGCCTAATGTTTGGTGTTTACAGTAGGTGAGAAGATTTAACAAGTCACAGAAATGTGAATTCTGGAGTGGATTCATCGCGTTAAACCTAACTCACTACACTGGGATGGTCCTGAAAAGGCACCCTTCACCAACGCCTTCAGGGACAGAACTGTGAGCAGGGCACTGGCATCGCTGAAGAGTCCTGGCACGGCCCTTCGCTGCGTGCCAGACCTTACAGTGGGGATGGCGTTACTTGACCGGGAAACCTAAGGGGAATGGGTTTCAGATGGACCCTAGCATGGCAGGGGTTAAGTGGCAGCCCTTAGTCACCAAGGGCAAAGTGTACACTCTATAACGGTCAGCAAAAGCAGAACAATGGTCACTATGATCTGGCATATGAAAAGCTGGTGCAAGATAAAATGCTAAATAAGCAAAAATAGCTCCCATAAGAAAAGCATCCCAAGTCATAAAATAAAAATTCCTCAGACAAAATTTACAGACAAAGTGAACTAATCTAAAGAAAAAACTCTATCAGATAACACTGACAAATATTGTTGAAGAATTAAGAATACTGGATAAAAATATTAAATTTTAAAGACAACTGTGAATATAAAGCAATTCCATCTTATGGAAAATATGAATGAATTTTGCTTCTCATAGCCAAATAGTGTATCACTATATTAGCTATTAAGATTTGTTTTCTAGTATTCATGGGAGGTGGACAGTTTCCCAGTTTGGGGTATTACAAATAGTGTTACTATCTTCACCCTTTCACAATTATTGGTAAATCTGTATGAAGAATCTATACATGTATATCTAGAATTATTATGTCATAGAACTCCCCCCATATGATATTTCAGAGTTTTTCTTCTGCCATATTGTCTTTAAATAGAAAGAATCAATCTGAGAATTTCTTTTTGAGGATATGACCTAGTTCTTTACTCCCTTCTAGGAAGGAGTTGTTATGATTAATTTTTCTTTAGTTATATATTTTGTATAGGTTCACTAGTGTCTAAAATATAAATCTCAGGGCCAGAATCAGACCACTGGAATTAGTTCTCAGGTCTTATGCTTGCTGTTCAGAATTTAAAATTGCAGAAACTTCTATATACTTTACCATTATTATTTTACAATGATAATCCCTACTGTGTTGTTTTCTTAAAGTAAACACAAAAGCTAGATATTTTATATTTCATATGGTCTCTTATTTGTATTTGAATATAATCTCATACACAAAAGTATAAACTGAATTATTTGCACAAAAAATTAATAGTATATAAAATATAGTTAATTTAAATTCTCAGTATAATTTTCATGTTTGTGTATTTTGCATACTGTTGTCATAAAAACAACTTTATAAGAAACTTTATCCCACTATCAGTTTTCAAACTCTCTGTTTTACTATTAATGAGTCATGGTAAGTAAAATAATAGACTAAAATTCTACGTTTGCTGAACAGAACTTGTACTTGTTTAGAATATGTTTTATAATTTTTTCCCAAAATGAAAAATTATTACACATGTATTTCAACTAATTGTTAACTGTGAATGACATTCTTAATTTTTGACGTATCTTAGTTAATTAGTTCAAATAGATTTATGGAATAAGAAAGATTTTAAATATCTCATGCCCAGCATCTCTTGAAAATTATCAATATTTTGAAGAAAAAACTCACTATTGTCACTGAACTTCTGACATTATTTTTGTACTTCCATTCTAAAGAGTGAATTATGTAAATTTACTGAAAATATATTGCATTTAAATTCAGTCATAAATGTAAAGTATACCTACTTCACTCAAAGTTGTGGTAGTATTTATATATGCAAGTATATTTAATCTGCTTGATATTGTCAATCAGTATGACAGCCTTACCCAGCCAGTGGGCATAATCATTTCATAGGTTGTTCTAAGCAAATTTTATTTTAAAAATATAAATAAAAATATATTAATAAAATAAATATAAATATAAATATAAATATAAATATAAATATAAATATATACATATATCTTGGAAACTCCCAATTTCCTGTTCAATAAAATTTTGTAGCATGAATTTCAATGTGTTTCTCACTTTGCTCTTATTCTGTTAAACAGAATTTATTATTCCTATCATCGTCACAAAAGTGAGATATTTTGGAGATTACAATGAGTAAGAGGGGAAGAATAATGTGAGAGAACAAGATAGAATTTTAAAAGCTGAGAATTTGGTAACACAGTGGTACCTCGGTTCACAAACTTAATTCTTTCCATGAGTCTGTTCATGAACCGAATTTGATGAGAACTGAATCAAATTCATTGGTTAGGTTCACCTTTGATCTTACTGGGAAATTTGATTGGGTTCTTGAGCAGTTTGGTTTGTGAACAGAATCATTAAAAAATTAAGTTTGTGAACCAAGGTAGTACTAGCAGAGCCCACTGATGGTTTGATGAAAGCTTACTATTAGTACAGTAGCATCATAAAGCATGCAAAAGAATCCTTGATTAATAGTAAAATAAATTGAATAGGCTTGCACCATGGAGTGAGATTTCTACCAATAAAAAATATAACAAATATTACAAAGCCAACATTCTTCCTTGCTATGTATACTAACACAATACAAAGTGTGCTCCAAATATAAAATTTCTTCCTTCTTCCTTTTGTCCTTACATCAGCACTTCCCAGGGAATTGAAAATCTCTTTGAAAGACTACAAAATGTATTGATGTTTATAAGGGAGCTAGTTAGGTAGGTAGGGAGCAGACAGGAGAGAGAATTGGATAGACAGATGTTATCTGTACACAGTAATCTATGCTGTCCAGGGGAAGGTGACTGATTCAGGCACTATAAATTGTAACAACCACACTCCAATGTATTAAATAAGTTCAATAACCCTGTTTTTGGCTATAGCTCATACCAAATGTTTTGTATTTTATATTTCTTATTACATGAGTCTACCTCAAATTAATACAAATGACTGGAAGAGATCCTAATTAAATTTCAAATAAAAGCAAGAAAGGGAAACTATTTTAGAATCTTCACAAACTTTAGAGATTAACATAAATATTTCTGAAAAGCAAGGATGACTTATACTTGCTGTATTCAAAATTGAGTGTTTTATCATTCAAAATTTAAGGCAAATATATAAACACATTAAAATTTTTATTACTAACTTAACTAGAAAATTCAGAAAGCTGTGTAGTTTACCCAACATGAGGCTCTGGGGAGCTGAGGGTTATTTATATGCATCTTGGCTTGGGTTTCTGTTTGCACCGTGCCTGAATAAAAGCCAAATGCTATAGAATTTTATATCAGGAAAGGGAACTTTAGAAGCCACTCGGCAGTCACAGGTGTGTGCTCTTCTCCTTGTGACAAAGTTCTCTATTTTTATGAATTTTAAAATTCACTGTTTTATGGTTCCATTTTAACAAATGGGATTTTTTGGAAAGAGTAATTGCCAAATTCTTTTTCCCTATATCTAGCACAAACACTGATTTAAAATGACTTACAATTTATTTATGAGTTTTAGTTAGGCAATAAAGTAAAGTAAAACAGTTAGTAATAAATGCACTGAATTGAACTTTTAAAGGTTAAAAACCATAATGTAAGGTAAATTATCATTTGTTTAAAAAGTAAAGGTATACTACTTGTAAAAGTAATTTAAACAAAATAAAATGGTATATGAATTAAAAATTTAAAGGCTTTTCTTTGCTATCCTAATCTAGTACTCAGCAGATAAACAAAAAGATTGTTGCAACCAACATAGCTAAGACTGTCTAATAATTTCCTGAAATAAAATGCACATATATTTTATGCTATTTTTATTTTTGTCTGTTAGCTGTTAATATGGGTGATATACTGTACACTCACTAGTAGATAATAGTTAAAGCCTGATACATTGTTTTGATATCATTTTCTCCTTGCATCCATCTCCATCTTTCCTCTGTTCTGCTTTGCTTTATAGGAATAAAGCAAATTTTCATCTAGCTTCTTACTAGGTCTAGCATGCTTGATTTCTTTCATAACTAAAGGTAAGATTGGACAATGGGTGGGCTAGAGAGACTATGTTCTATCTTTCTTAGTTTCTTCTGTTGATACTTGTCATGGTTTATGTCAGTGGCCCCCAGGGCTCATGTATTTGCTTTGTACATTTGTGACTGGTTCATTGTCTGGTGCTTGGATTGATGGTGTCAGTGCTACACCCTCCTAGGGGGTGGAGCCAGGATGTGATGTAATGGCAGGAAGAAGGTGTGTCTCTCTCTTGGGGTTCCTGCTTGCTCTTTGCAGCCGCCATGAACTGCAGCCCCGCCATGCCACCCTGCCTTGGAGCCAACTGAGTATGGACTGAAACCTCCAAAAACTATAAGAACTAAACCTTTCCTTTCCGAACTTTGGGTATCAGGTATTTTGTCTCAATGATGAGTAAAAAGTAACTAAGACAACACTCTAGCAGCTACCTCTCTATGGTTCCAACTGTGAGCTTCCTTCCTTTTGTGGTCCCAGTACACACTAGCAAGACCAGTGCTGTACCTCCACCAATAGGAAAAGCCTATGCTCATCAGCTCTCTGTCAGCTCAGACAGCCATTTTTACTGTTATCACGGAGTCCATACTTCTTTTGTATGCATTTTTAATATCTTCATCATTTTGTAACCTGTTACCATATCTTCTTACCAAATTAGGAAACATTTTGTTTTCTGACCAGATGCCAATTTGTACAAATTAAAAAAGCAAAATGCAAAAATGATGAATTTAAATCTTCTTGTATAGCTATCTTTTGGGAGCATACAGAGTAACATCAGTGTTTTATATTTTATTTTTCCCCATTGATATGCGATAGCCTCAATGTCATTGACTGGAAACTCCCTTTAAATGTTCAAGTTCTCAGAGTCATATGTTATTAGATATTTTTATCCTGCATAGAATTGGTATTATTATTCTGTAATGGATTTGGCCAAATTATTTGTTATTGTTTCAGGCTTTTTAAAAATAGATTCACTAGTAGTGCAGACCTCTGAGCTATAGTTTATTTTTATATCTCTTTTAACAAATATCTGAAAAAATGTTTTTTAAACTTTTATTGGTTTTATTTACCCCTTGTTTATATTAATTGTAGGACTGAAATATTAAAAATTATATTTAACCAGGCATAGTGGTACATGCCTGTAATCTCAGCACTTGGGAGGCTGAGGCAGGAGGACTGCTGTGAGTTCGAGACCAGCCTGGGCTACAAAATGAATTCAAGACTAGCCTGAACTGCATAGGGAGATCTGTCTCAAAAAGACAAAAAGCAAGCAAACAAACAAACAACAGCATTAGGTTTAACTCTGGTGACAAACCAAATTTAGAGTTTACATTGGGAGAAATTGTCATCCTTTGCATATTTATTTCTCTCTCAGGGAGTATTTTGAGAGAGATTAATTACAATGTGTCCTTTACTACAGAAAATATTTAAATATTCACTATATATTTTTATTGTACCTTTTGCATCTGAATTTGTCTTCCATAAATGATCTACCTTTATATATGTATGCAGCACATATAATTAGTTACTTTATGTCTCTAATATTGTGAGTTGATTGTTTGATCAATTATAATTCAAATTTATATGCCAAGTTTGCCAAAAATGTATACATAAGGAAAAGAAAAACTTGTATAAATTTTTAATACTAAATTTATTGAGATATCATAAGTTTAACACAAATTAGCTTTGGTCTCTACAGTTATACAAGGTGCTCAGAGTGGTGTATATTACCTTCTAGATATTTACTAGTGTGGTACACTGCTGAAGAATATGCACTTTTTTGGTGGATTCTGTATATAGTTGTTTATATTTTGATATAGAATGCAGTAGCTCTGCTGAGTATAAATTGCTAGTTTATCTCTACAATCTAGTTTTCTTCAGAGTACAATAACATTACCTGTGAATAGTAATGGTGTAATATATTTCTTTCCAATCTATGTGATTTTATTTTTTTATATATATATATAAGTTGCCATTGAATTAATTTGAATTAATTTGAAATTTTTGTGGTGAAAAGACGCAATCATGGTGTGTATATTGTTTTGCTTCTGATCATAATTAGGAAAATATTCCATAGGAAAAACTGATCATAACTTTGTTCTAGATATTTTTTATTTGGTGAGAAACATTTAATTATTTTCCAATTTTCTAAAAATATTTTTATTCCTTAATATTTAACATATTTACTTTTAATTTCCCATTTAATCAATATTTCCATATACTCTCATTGAATATTAGTGGCATATGAAATTATGATTTAATTTTATTGATGCATTATATTTAAAGTTTCAAATAGATATGTAACCCTAGAAACATTAAAAATATAGAAACCAATGAAAGTCCAAGGCTTGCTTTCTTGTATTGACACTTCAAAATTCATCTTCAAAATGAAAGACTAAATGTTTGTTTCATTCAAATTAGTATGTAAATGAAAGTAATTAAATTAATAGCTATATACATGTATGTAGACAAACATTTTGTTTCTTTAGTTAATTTTTAAAATTTTATTTAAAAGATAATGAAATCCAACAAGCAAAACAGAACAAAGCCAATCAAAACAAAGCAGCAAAATTGGTACAGAATTTCAAAGCAGGATACTAGGAAAACAACAATAGCTAACATAGTATGTCTTGTTATTTTCACCATAGTTGTCCCTTCTATCGGGTATAGCCAAATCAAACCAAAAACAAAACAGTATAAAATTAATCAAAACAGAATATTGAATATAGAAAAACAATCAGAACAAAGCGAAACAGTGGGTACAATCTTGGATTTCAAAGATAAGAGAGAAGGAAATCCCCCATATTTGCCATATTGCATACTGTCATCCTCCCAGGAGATTCTCAGACTGCTGGCCCCAGGCCTGCAAAATCAACCAAACAACACAAGCATTTAGTTGCTTTTATACCTTAGCTGCTATCAACTCAGTCTGTCCTCCACACCCACTGGTTGCTTACAGTGGGGTATGTGTGGAGGTTAATTTTTAGCCTGCATGCCGGTAGGCTCACGGGTGGTGTTATTTGACTTTTCTCTTCCTTGAACCCATGCAGCTTACCAGAAAGGCTGGCTAGTTGGCTTCTTGTTGGGTTCTCCCAATCCCACATGGTCTATTCTTGGGAGGTGCTGGCTTTTCTCTTGCTGGCTTTTCTCTTTCTGGAACCCGTGTGCCTTGTAGATAAACATTTTGCTTCTTTAATCCTTGCTTTCCATATGAAGATTGTGTGTGTGTGTGTGTGTGTGTGTGTGTGTGTGTGTATGTGTATGTGTGTGTGTGTATCTGTATCTGACTAAAAACAATGGAACCTCTGGATACAATTTTAACACCTGAGCTAAGATTTTTAACTTTGGATTTTTGTATACTTAAATAATTCATTATTTGACTAGTGTGGTGGATGGGTAACTGGTGGCCAACTTGGCATACCCACGAACGGAATCAGCACGGTGCTGAGCATAGATGGCCCACCTAAGGGTGTTGCCAAAATTAAAAGGAGACCTGGAGAGGAACAAGTAGGGTCACTTCTCTGTAGTGCTGTTGGTTCTCCACGGAGCTGATGGTTGTTTGGTGCTGTTGGTTTTCCTGTTGCTGTGGGTTTTCCTGGAGGAGCTTGTAGAGCCTCTTTCCCGATATGAACTTGGCTGTTATCATCAGAGGAGCTCGGGACCTTCTTGTCACTGAGAATGGCTGGGGTTCACTTTAGGGGAGCTCTGGTCTTTCCTTTGAGCATTGCTTCTTGGCTCCAGAGGGCAAGATGGTGTGCTGTTCAGTCTCCAGGAGAAGTTTGTCATGCTGGCTTCCTGATATGAACTAAGCTTTCTCATCTTTGGAGGAGCCTGGAACCTCACTGACACTAAGGATGGCTGTGGTGTTTTTTGCAGAAGCTCTGGTTCTTATTTTGAGAATTGTTTTCTGTCTCCAGTGCAGAATCCTCAACCTACTGGCCCAGATCCTTCTCCCCACATGCACAGACTTTCTGGCTTCCACAGCTGACTGTTGGGGCTTCCCAGCGCAGATCCATGAGATAGATTTGCATGAGTCATTGTCCTGGGCTCTAGCTCTTCAGCTGGACTCATGCAGGACATCGCTGTGGGATCCAGGCCCTCAGCGAGATTTCCTGGGTGTGTGAATAGATTTCCTACACTTGTATTTCACTCTTTGGGTGACTACTATAAAATAATACCTTAAATTATGTGTGCCCTATGTAATAATTTTCTTTGCAAACCCTGACTACAACAACTATCACTATTATGTAACGAGTTAGTTGAGTAACCACATATAGTATGGCAAAATTTCCCTTTAGCACTTCAAATATGTAAACTTATTTTGTACTGTATTGTACTTTTTGTCTAGCCAATTTTTAATCTGTCATTTTTTTAATAATCTGATACTTTTCCTTTGTAACCCATGTCTCATTGTCTTTAATGTCAGTTATATTTTCTTCTGTGTATAAATATGGATTTATTTTATTCTTTTCTTTGTACTCAGAATTAGTGCTTTCCTAAGGGTGCTTGATTTGATTCACAACTGAGTAAACCGCAGAAATTACTCCTTCAAATCTTGCTTCTTCACTATTCCTTCTTGTTACTCATCCTAGGAGTCTTATTTAATGTTTCTTTCAAGCTGATAAATGTGTCATCTATTATCTTTTAATTTTTTTACATATTTTAAACATTATGATTTTTAAGTGTGTTCGTGGAAAATTTTAACAATCTACCATATTACCGGCTATATTTTTCCAATTGATGTTTTAAGTTTAATAAGTTTAATTATACATATAGATAATTACATATATATATATATAATTATATATATATATATCATATATTCTGTTGTATCCCTTTTTCTATCCATCTGTTAATTTTAGTCATCTGCTCAGATAGTTGTGTATTTTCTTATTTTTTCATATGATACTATCCTTACTTTCTTTTGGCATACTTAATAGATATGCATTAATTGTTTGATTTTCTTGACTATTTTTGAGCCTTTTGCCCACAGATTAATTGTATATGTATGTGATATTTTTTTAGCTGTCACAGATATTTAAGTCTTCAATTTTATAACTACCTTAAGAGCATATGGAATCTAGTCTCTAAGTCAATGGGTATACAAGCTCAGATCCAAAGTTAAGTCACTTAAAAGATGAACCTGGAGATATTTTTTTAAATACCATAAAAAGACATAGAGTAACCAAAAAATATTTTTTGTCGCCTAGGTTTGCACCAATTTTAGAATAAAAACGTATCAGTCAAGTTGAATATAATGACATCATACTCAAAGACCAAAAGTGAACTTAAGTCTGTAAACTAAATTTAATTTAGCTGATTTTCTCTGGTTATTTATGGCAGTTGTGAGGTTATGATTACACAACAATTTCAGCATTTTAACAGTGCACTTTTCATGGAGTGCACTTGGAAATCATTTCCTGTTATTATTCATGTGTTTATTGTTTAAATATGTCGAGTTTGAGTGCTTGAAAGGATGCTATTATAAATGATGGATGATGTTACTTTATGAAAGCTGGAAAGTTATTGAGATGCTACATTTTACATTTTATTTGATAGACTTAAACAGATGATCTATGCAAAGCGGCTAAGGAAAAAACAGACTAACAGCAAGAAACATCATGTGTCAGCAGAAAGACATGGAAATTACTAGGTACAAGCCAACTGCATATGCAAACCTAAGTTTTTAGTCTTCTAGAAAATCACCAACCAGGAACTGGTACTCCTGGACAGAGTGTGTACACAGGTAATGGAAAAATAAAATACAATGTCCCACGTGGCGTTTGAAGTTGACTCCAGCAATCTAGAAAGAACATATAAATGGATTAATTGAATGTGTATCTGGTAAAGAGATGCCTGTCAATGCATCATTAAATACAAACTTCATTAAATGAAGATAATTTCCTCTTTGCTATTTTCTAAAAGCACACAATAGGATTACATTTACAATGGAAAAGTGTCAATGCAGTGACATTATTGTTATCAAACATGATAAAGTGGAATGATAATGGTAATAGATGATAAAGGTAGGATAAAAATGAGGGATTTGATCTGAAAAATATAAATAAACTCTATTTTATTGCTTCTTTTTAGTTTTTGAGAGAGTCTCACTTTGTAATTCGGGCTGGCCTTGAACTCGCAGTGATCCTCCTGCCTCAGCCTCATGAGCACTGAGGTTACAGCCATGCACCACCACACCCAGCCTAGAAATAAACTCTAAAGCTAGTGAAATGTTTAATGATATTATTTAGGGAAGCTCTCTTTCCAAGTCAGAGTAGCTAAAAGATGCAAAGTAATATAAATGTTAAAATTTAAAACCCCACTAAAAGTCAGAGATAGTAATAGGACCTGTTCACTTTCTGTAAGTAAAAGTGGTCTGTGTTTAGTGGCATTCACTGTGTAAATAGTTGAGTCTAGACACAAGTTACTAACAGGGTTCTCTGCTCTTGAGGTAGCACAGAGATCTAGATAAGTAATTATCTAGATAGAACTGGATTGAGAACTGGTGGTCAACTTAACACCAGCTGGATTACATCAGCATGGTGCTAAGCGGAGATGTTTCACCTGAGGAAGGTTTCCAGCATAAATGGAGACGTGGAGAAGAAGGAGGAAGTTGAAGCATTAGTGCGTTGAGGCACTATGAGGTCTCCTACAAGTTGCTGTTTGAGCCGTTAGGTTCTCCTGGAGAAGCTCTGGTCCTCACATTGAGCATTGTTTCCTGGCTCCAGAGACGTGTGCCACTTGGTCTCCAGGATGAACTCCTCACACTGGCTTCCTAGCATGTACTCGACTATGCTTGTGGTGGGAGGAGCTTGGGGCCTCTGTGTTGCTGAGGATGGCTGTGGCGCTTTTCAGGACAGCCCTGGTCTTGTTGTGAGTGTGACTTCTCGGCTCCAGCGTAGAACCCTCAACCTATCAGCACAGATCCTTCACCCTGCTGGCATGGACTTCCTAGTTCCACCGCTGACCTTGGGGCCTTCCCAGCACAGATCCATAAAGGAGACTGGTGTGAGTCCTTCTTGTGGGCTCTAGACCTCCAGTTGGACTCAGGGGTGGCATTGTCATGAGCTCTGGGTTTTCATCTGGACTCATGTGGGACATTGCTGTGGGATTCAGGCCCTTGGCTAAATATTCTATGTCTTTGGTGTTGCGAATAGATTTCCATCATTTTCTTGTGTTAACTCTGGGTGACCATCACAAAATAATATTATAAACTCCCTGTCCTTGTTCTAATTGTCCTCTGTATAACCCCTGACTACAACAGTAATCTTTGTATCCTGGGGAACAGATAACAGTCCTTCAGCCTGGTCTCCAAGAAAGGCAGTGCTGAGGCAAAGGTTTGCTTCCAAGGTGTCTAGTGGAGAAATGCAAGATCAGGGGCAGAAGAAGTGGACAGAGCAGCAGTGAGGAGCAGCAGAACACAGCCAAGTTTAGTTCCTCTGCTGTGGGCGACTGCTGGATGGTGCTGGCAGCCCTGAGAGGTGGAGGGGGGAAGCACTTAGCATGGATACTTATTCTCTATTGTTTAAATGTTCACCTTACAGGGCTGTGACTTTGCTGATGTCATGCACATGGGACATGAGCAAGCTCCTCAAAGGTCCAGGGAAAGAGAATCTCTCGGCATGTCATTAAAGAGCACAGCATCAGCCTGGGCAAAGTGCTGACAGAATCCACACTGCAGCTACACTTGTGCAAAATTGGTGACCAAAGGGCTGGCTCAAGCAAGGGAAGACATTGAAGCCAGGTATTAAAGTGGTGCAGAAGAGGCACCGAGGATACATTATTATGACTGTGGATAAAAATATTCCAGGTTATCTGATGGGCATTTGACATAATGAATGTTATAGTCAGGGGTTGTGCAGAGAACAATTAGAATCAGGACATGGACATTATAATATTGTTTTATGATGGTCACCCAGAGTTAACACAAGGAAATGCAGGAAATCTATCCACAACACCAAAGACATATTTAGCCAAGGGCCTGAATCCCACAGCAATGTCCCACATGAGTCCAGATGAAGACCCAGAGCTCATGACAATGCCTCCCACAAGTCCAACTGGAGATTTGGAGCCCACAAGAAGGACTCACACCACTCTCTTTTGTTGATCTGTGCTGGGAAGGCCCAAAGGTCGGTGATGGAAGCTAGGAAGTCTATCTATGCCAGCAGGGTGAAGGAGCTGTGCTGGTAGGTTGAGGGTTCTATGATGGAGCCAAGAAGTCACAGTCACAACAAGACCAGGGCTGTCCTGAAAAGCACCACAGCCATCCTCAGGGACATGAAGGCCCCAAGCTCCTCCAAACATAAGCACAGTCAAGTACATGCCAGGAAGCCAGTGTGACAAGTTCATCCTGGAGACCAAGCGGCACATGTCTTCCCCTCCAGAGCCAGGAAGCAATGCTTGATGTGAGGACCAGAGCTTCTCCAGGAGAACCAATGGCCCAAACAGCAACACGTAGGAGGACTCACAACACCTCAATGCATTAACGCCTCAACACACTTCCTTCTCCTTCTCCACATCTCCATTTATGCTGGCAACCTTCCTCAGGTGAAAAATCTATGCTCAGCACCATGGTGTTTCAATTCCACTGGCATTAAGTTGACCACCAGTTTTTAATCTATAACAGTAAATGTGGCCATATTTAACTGCCCAGTATTCCCTATCCCCTTAGAACTAAACATACTATATTTCCAAGTCTAGGCTGAGCTCACAGAGGAAGGTTTACCCAGAACCTTCCCACCCGAGTGTGGTTCATGGTGCACACCTGCAATTACAGCACGTGGGAGGGTGACTGCAAGCTGCAGGCCATCCTGGACTAAGTTGTAAGATAGCGTCTCAAAAGACCCAAAATAATAAGAAAGCACACTAGGTAGGCAAAGGTACAAACCTGAGGTTCCATCCGGTCCCTGCCCCTTTCCTGTTGGGCTCTCCCTGCTCTCTGCTTTCCAGATGGCGCGAGGTGACTATGTTTCCTCCTCCACACTGTGTCTTGAAGCCAGCAGACTTGAAACCTCTGAATTTGTGAAGCAAAATAATTGTTTCCTACTTTAAGCTTCTCATATCAGGTATTTTATCAAAGCATTGTGTAATGACAATGTGACAAGTACTGCATGTGAAAAGTAACAGTGTACCTTACATATTAGCCTGTCTCTAAGGATTAAGAAAGCACAGCTGATTTCTGCATTGCTACCTAGTATCAGGTTCATAACAGAAATTTCAGTCCAAGTCTTCTACCTAGCATATGGGCCTTATTGATTTGAGATAATAAATGTTTTTGAGATGAGAAGAGTGAAACTATCTCTGCTCACTCCATAAATTAAAATGTGCTCGTTTTGTTTATCGTGTGTTTTAAGGAATCTACACTGTTGTGCTCCCAAAGCCGTTCTGTACCTCAGAAACTCTGTGTGATATTTCATACAAATTTTGTTCAGTTTCTATTTGTTTATCTGTTTATTTGCTTGGATATAGTAAAGATTTTTAATAAATTCAAGCATTCATTTAAAAATAAACAATTCATTAGATTCCAGATGGAATTCTGAGCATTTTATTTTATGTATTATACAGATATCAATATTTAGATAGATTAATAAATAAATTTCCCTCCTGTCACAGTATATATTGCATTCTATTTGTGAAATAGTTTAATAGCATGTCCTCCAAACAAAGATTTTCACAGACTCAATCATTTTGGAAGAATACTTAATATGTACATCTTTATACACTAAAGTGTATGCTTATATACTTACCATGCAATGCATTGTGGTATGTGAATTAATATTTTTAAATGCTAGTATATAATATCATGCCAGTACTCAATGCATATTGACTCATACATATGTGAGTGTGTAATTCTTGACATAGGAAATAATTTGAAAAAATATGTAGTCAAAATATTTCTGTTCACTTATGATACATATTTACTATACATATGTGTGTAACAGAAATTTTACTGGTTCCCTCTTTGTCCTCTTGAAGCATTCTCCTTCTCTGAGTTCCTATAAAACTTCCTATTTCCCCACTGGTATCTTGCCTTTTGACTACTTTCTCTTTCCCCTTTTAAGTGGCCTGCTAATAGAGATTTTTCAGTACTGTATCTTTTGCTCTTCTCAATGACTCTCCACTCTTTCCAAGGCATTTGGTCAACAACTCTTGTATTCATAACATGCAGTTTTGTTTTCCAATCCTGGTTTATATATTTAATGATCTTACTGTCTTACAGGCATCTCAGACCTGACATTTCCAAATTGAATCTGAATTTCCATTCTCTACACTTTAAGTATTCTCCCCTCTGGCTGCTTGTCACACTACATAAAACTGCAGTGCACCAATGACTTAATCCTAAAATACTGTGAACAGATTTCACTTTGCTAAGTTATTTCTTAATCCTTCACTTTTAAGCAACTAGCAAACTATGTCATTTTAAAGTTCAGAACATATTCAGATCCACCTCTTCACTTCGTTCTCTGCCCATTACCACCATCCTAAACCATGCCTTGGTTTCAGTTGCCTACAACGCATAACAGTAATTTTATAGGCTTGATTGCTTTCCCTTCATCATTCCTATTACTACACAAGTTGAAAATGCAATTAAATGTTGCCCAGTGAAAACTTCCTAAAGATATCAGTTCAAATGCTGCCTCTTGCTGTCTCTTACAAAGTCCTACATGGTGAAAATCTTGCTTTCACAGCTAAATCCAATGTCATTTGCTCCAAGGGCTAGAGCTCTGTGTTTAGGCCATGGAAATGAGAAGACATGTCCTGTGGTTTACTCTGGAATTTCCTCTACTTAATCCAGAAGTTGTTAAGTATTTGAAAGTATCGCATGGTTCCTTCCATCAAAGATATTTTGTCATGCGTCTTATGTGCTTTTCTTGTCACTGAGACACAGTATCAAACTCCCCCTCCTTGAAGAAGAAGAGGTTTATTTGGTCTCATAGTTTTGTGGTTTCAGTCTGTGCATGGCTGGCCAGCTCTAAGGGAAAAATGCATGGTCGAAGTGCCTGGTAGAGGACTGGTACTTACAACATGGGGACCGGAAGCAGAGACCTAAGGGAGGAGCAGGAGAGGAAGATTCTCTCTTCCAGGTGGCACCCCATGTGACCCTCCCTAATCAGTCTCTACCTCCTAATAGCACATTTGGCTGGTAAACTCATTAGTAGCTCAATTCCCTGGTGAGAATTGTGCCCTCATCTTCCAACCACCTTACAAAAACCCTGCCTCTGTGAGGATGAGAATTGGAAGGAACATTCTAGGTCTAAATCATAATGCATTATCTGGAAAATGTTTTCATACGTAAATTTGCAGAATGTGTCTAGAAACACTAAATTTTTCATGCCATTTGCATCCACAGTGCCCCTTGTCGAGGCCTTCTGATTTGTCTTGCACTGACATCAGAAGCATAATAATGACTACATGTTCAGATACAGCTACCCATAAAGCAGAGTACATTCACAGCACACAGTAACATAATCTTATAAGCGAAGACTCTGTGTCCTTTGACCAAGTCATAGAGCCTCCTTAGCTGTGTATGAAACAGCACCTGACAAGGTGTCGGTGGTGTAATTTTGAGCATGGATTGGTTTTGCCTTGAAGGCTTTAAAAATAGTTTTTTCTCAATCATAGACACTTGCTTTTCTGAAAAAAAAATTGGGGATCATTACAACTCTTAGGTCACAAAGAACTGCCTAAGAAAAGATATTTTATTTCTATTGAACTCCTGTCATAACCCATTGAGAAGTTTAACAGAGATATCAAGCTGTGATTACAATGTTTCAAGGGAATTGCTACAAAAAAGATACACCCAGAGTTCTCATGAAAATATCCTTGTATTTTGAAAAATACTTTTTATGTATTTGGATTTAAGTAAGTTAATCATATCAGTCTATATGGAAAAATTACTCAAAATCCCCAAACTATATGATTTTGATATTAAATCTATAAATTTATAATTTCAAGAAAATTAATAAAAATAAATATTTTCCATATGAAATAAATTCCTTGTATTACATGATCTATTAATAGTATTTTTCTTGTTCATTTGAAGAAATTACTATAAATTGAAAACAAACTCTTAGATAAAAATCACTCCTCAAATTTATGTCTGTTCCCATATATAACAATTATTAAAGTGGGACTTTTATAAATAAGTTTTCAAATGTGAACATTTAAAATACCTTGCAATATTTCAACATAAACTTTGAAACAACTGAAACCAATAGCAAAGATATAGCCAACTAATTATCTTAAGATAGACCACACAGTTAGATTAAACATATAGGAGATATTTAGTAAATATGGTTTGATAATTTTCATAGTGAAAACAAATAGAATCTAGGTATGTGTCAATCAAATTAAAACCAATGATAAAGACCAAAGTGTTGCTACCATCTACATGTTAGTCTATTACTTCCTGACATAATTTCCAATATCACAACCACAATCATTTTCTGGTAGAGGATATAGGGCTAAACTAAATGTTAAATTATTTTCTTTGAGGTTTCAGAAATGTAAATGTTGACTTATATGATATTTGGATAATCGTTTTATATTTAACCTAATTGATGGTTACAAGGGGAACGAATAAAAATGGTGAGACAGTGACATTTCCCATATTGACACTCCTCTACGCTTCCTGTTGGATTAGGTTGTGTGTACCTGTTATGTGTGTAGGTGTGTTTGTGTGCATAACGTGTTGTCAGTATCTCAACAAGAGACGTCTAACTGTTGGAATATTTTTTAAAAAACAATAGATACAAAAATTTCACAAGATAGAAACTTGGCAGATAAAAAATTACTTTGCTATACTCTTTTCTCTCTCTTTCCATATTCTCATGAGCAGCCTGGTTCTGGCCCCCATAAAATTGGTGTTTTCTTACTTACACCCTTCTATGGAGTGCTTAGTAGGCAATATAGATTCCAGTCTGTTCTAAACTGGAAATTCAACTCAAATTTGAAAATATGTTAAGAAACCCTGATCTTCAAAATCTTCAAGATCTAAAAATTTAGAATGTTTGGTAGAATACACTTCAAATGGGAAATTTATTTTGGAAGTTTGCTGAACCAGTTCATGGTTTAGAACATGCTTCACAACCACGGCAGAGGAGATCCCGGAAGAGGGCCTACACCAACATGAAATGTACTACCCCAGGACATTTCCCTTTAACTCTTAGCTCCTTAACTGAAACTGACTAAACAGCTGAACCCAAGCTCACAGACAGACAGGAAAGAAATAACATCAACAGAGATGAAAAACCTGGAGAGGCCAGAACAGCGATAGAACTCCTCTTCACGTAGGCCTGCTAGTTGTACCAACCTCCCTAGCCTCACTGCAGGGAGAAGAGAAGACCTCACAGGATGCCAGCGCAGTGGGAATGTCATAGCACAGGAATACACCTCTCCAGTATGAATGAGAGTGTGCCGAAAAAGGCTGTCTGTGGCCAGGGAAATGATGGAGAATTAATATCTGACACTGACACCTAAGTGATAAAATGGCATATGCTTCATTTATTTCTCTGAAAATGGGCAGAGACATGAAGCTGAATTTAGAGATGCACATGTGGAGTACACTTTTGTTTTGCTAATTATGTAAAGAAAAGAAACTAGGAATTAAAGGGCATATAAAGCCTGGAATGGTGGCACATGCTTGTAATCCCAGAACTGGAGAGGCTGAGGCAGGAGGATCATCAATTGTTCCAGGCCAGCCTGTGTTACATAGTGAGTTTAAGGTCAGCCTGAACTGCATAGCAAGATCCTGTCTCAAAAAAAAATCAACAAAAATTGGGGGTGGTTAGCACACATGCACCTGCCTCACAAGCTTGAGGTCATGAGTTTGATCCCTGTGCCAAAGCAGGGGCGGGGGGAACCAGGGAGGGTGGATATATAAACCATTAGTACATTTTAGAATTTAGATGCTTTAAATAAAAACCATATTAGACAATTCTCTAGGAAAATTCAAAGGCATGTATTGGATGTCTGATGAAATGTACTTGTAGGCTTTCCTTTGGAAAAGATTGATATCTTCAAGACAAGCTCGCAGAAATAACTTTCATACACAGGATGCAAGGAAGCAGCCACCCCCTGACCCAGTGGTCCTAAAAAAATAAGGAAGCAAATAAAAGAAGTTAGAAAATAAAAGGAAGAGGATAAAGCTGATTTCTTGATTGTTGCTACTGAGGTGTCTGCTCAGGGAAAATTCAGACAAGCAGTGGGAATATTAGTGAGTTTTCCTAAGAACTATTAAAGGAAAAGGCACAACAGAAGTCGTTCTGTATGATATTCTCACAAAATAATATATGACTTAGATGAACTAAAGGGTTTTGAATTTTCCACCAGGAAAGCTTTGCTGGAGGTGTAGCCCAGAAATCACATTTCTCAATAACTGCATTGAGAAAGATGTGCACATAAACACATTGTAGTTATTAAGAAGTGTAATTGCTAGGAAATTTGCATTCAAATTTCTGTTTTACTACAACCTCCCTTCCACATGGTTATGTAAAGTTCCACTTCAACTAAAATGCATGTGTTTTCCTACTTTATCTACAAAAATGATGAAAGAAATTTGAAATTCCTTGATTAATGAGATGTAGCAAATATTCATATAACTCATTTACTTTCGTGTCCCTAAATTTGCAACATTTTTCGTTTACTTGTACAAATATCATGTAATCAACTAGAACAAAACTCTTAATATGCTCTGACAATTTACCCTTTGAAATGTCTCTGTGAAAAGAATTCTTAACTGGGCACTATAATCCCAAGGTCTGCAAAGCTGTTACAAAAAAACTGCAGGATAAACCAAACAAAACTCATGTTTGAAAAATATATAGAAGAGAGATTCACTTTATAGTGTAGCTAATTTGATGAGTACATATGTGTATATACTTGGCAAATGTAAAAGATATGAAATAATAAAATAATGCAGATTATTCATTTCAATATAGTGGTAATAGTTGTATTGCTTATTTGCCTAGAAAGTGAACACTTATAAAATTTAAGCCAACAGCACAATAAAATAGTTTGAAAAAATTAAACTAAAGGAAATTATTAAAGATCAATAATATAAAGAAAAAACTGCATACTACAGGAAACATAGCCCACAGATCCAAGCCTGGGCATTTCAATTTAAAAAGGAGTGAAAAGAAATGTGGGCAGAAGAATGAGGCAGGGAATCGGAGGATGGGTGTGCTCAAACAATGTTATATGCCACGATTAAACCCAGTTTTCTGCACAATTAATATAGAGTAGTAAAACGTATAAAATGGTCCTCAGGCTTTATGTATAAGGTGTATATAAAACAAATCAATTTATTGTTTAGAGTTGGGTCCTATTCCCAAGATCTAATAAATAAGCCAAAACAGAAAGAAAATCTGAAATTCAAAACACTTCCAGGCCCAAGAATATTGAATAAGGAATATCCAAATTTTTAAAAGTATCAAATAACAAGGCATTTTGCCCAGAGGGCTAACATGTATGACAGAAAAATGTACATGGACAGAATGCTACTACCACAAAATATTTATATCGGGTTTAAAAATAAAACTGTAAGAATTTAAGCTGTACACTCCTGCAAAGGTGAAAATATCTAAAATTAAGGATACAGTTGTAATTAGTAATAGCAAAGAAGTGAGCAATCCCAGAGCACCAGCAAGTACTAATTTTAAATAGGATAAGATGCTAAATTCTGTGTTTTAATGTGAGATGTTCATAGATGGCACATTTCAAACATCTCTATGGACGCAGATCTGAAGATGTTTCTTTAGCATCTGAATCTTTGGCCTCAGCAAAACAGGTTGTGATTCCAACAAAGTAGTGGGCATCACTAAATCCATTGCTGGTCACCTCCTTTTCCTGTGCTTTAGACCTTCAAGTAGCACTAAGAAAATAAATTGCATTAATTTAATTTAGTGTTTCTCAATGCTGCAAATGATCATTTTTCTGTCTGGTTTTCAGGCTCTTGACAAACGTGAGACTACATGCTTTTCTACCCCAGAAGACTCTTCTCTAATACTGTCCCTATATTTGTTGCAAATACAAATGTAGAAATCCATGTAAAGGCGTTGGTCATGTAAAGATTGAGTTTTATTCCTGTAACTTCGCTAAATGTGGGACCGTATATAGTACATCATTTCAAAATACAGAGCAAGAAATGGCCAAAGGAAACTCCAGCTTGATGGCTTTGCTTTTATTTGCATCAGTCTTACATGTAGTACCATAATATACAACAGCACATAAAATCATAGTACTGTACTATACATTATAATCAGCAAAGATTATAGTACAGATATTACTCATTTCAGGACAGACCTGTTTAACATACCTTTGGATTTACAATCACAAGACTTGATTTGGACTTATAACCTACAACTTGGACTTATAATCCATCTTTTTTGTATAATTCTGTAAATCTTGTTAATAGAGCCTGAGGGTCTTTCTACTATATACCCTGTTTATACAGTACGTTCATGAGCATAATCCTCATAAAAGCAATCCTACCAGCACAATTTATGCTTTGAACTTGCATATCAATTCCTCACCATAGCACCTGCATTGCGTTGTGATAAGTAACAACAGATATTTTTGATGATCAACATGTCATATGTATGTACTGATTTGCCAAATCAAATATCATTACTATTATCTATTGCATGTATACAGTAGCAAGAGAAAAAAATGCATGGTGTTACAAATAATACCAAATTAAAATTAAAAATCCTCCACATTGCACTACTTTTGGCTTACTGATTTATAAATTTTGCTGCACTATGCAATTCAATACTGAGTAGAATTCCAATCAAATGTTAATCCTTAAGACACAATGGTGATTCTTGATTCTGAATAAATCATATAGCTAATATATCATACACAAACATGCAATGTCATATTTTAAAGTAAATTCAAGGAATAAAACAATCCGTAATTTGAAGCAGTGGGAAGGTATTTAAAACTTATTCAGGTGTCCAATAGCATCCCAATTTGCTTAAACCAATTCATCATCATGACCTTAAAATCAGGGTGTTTTATAGAAGTTACTGCTTTCTCCTTTGTCCTTATTTTAATATAATTAACACTGATAGGTAGAAAGGCAGTAAAGAAGGCAACTGTCTGCTGTAAAACTCTTAAAATGGCGTGCATGTCATAGAAAATATTTATATTTCTATAAATGACAGTCACCAATATCAGTATGAGAAATTTGATGCCAGCTTGTCTTTGTGAAAAAGTACATTTTAAGAATATAACTGCTATATTTTGCAGAATTGTTCATTCAAGAACTATCCATTCAAGAGCTATCCATTCAAGAAAAAACTGATAGATTATATGGCTTTATACCAGCTGGTTAGAAGCGAGAAGTCAAAAGTTAATAAAGTGGACATTGGATATTAACTAAGTATAAAACCGTTCAAAATACAGCACAGAAGGAGACCTCATAGGTACCAAGAGCTGACAATACCTTGACTCCACCTGAGGCGAGTAGAAAGCAAGTTCGAGAGATAGTAAGCAGCTCTTAGCACCAGCAATCTACCAGCGATCTACCTCAGTAAGTCAGTAAGCAGGCAGCTGTCTAAGATGAGGTTGCTAAGAAGAAAGCAAAAGTGATGACGGAATGCATTGCGGAAAAATAAGTACCTTATGCCAATGTAAAAAAGGTTAAAAGTGAAAGTATTAGAATGCAGCTCTACAAGCAAGGTTGTGCTGGACACTCTTTGCCTCTTTCCTGGCCCTTGTGTCTGGGTAGAACACTTTCACCTGGTTGGTCATTTCAGGAAGATGATGCTGGCGGGTCACCAGGTTTAAATTTCCCACTTTACCTTTAGGAAAGAGCTGTCAGTAGAGGCCAGAGTATTCCTTTACACCTCCTTGCAAGGTCTGTGTAATCCAGGGTATAAGTCTAATTCTGGGCTACCACTGCCAGATTGATTTTGCTGCCACACTCAGACATTTCCCCCACATTAGTGTTGTGAATTAAAAACTGGTGGTCAACTTAACACCAGCTGAATTAAATCAGTATGGTGCTGCATGTAGTTGGCCCACCTGAGAAAAGTTGCCAGCATAGAAGGAGACACAGAAAGGAAGAGTAGCACTGTGGGTTCTCCTGTATTGTTGTTGTTTGGAGCCACTGGTTCTCCTGGAGGAACTTGTCATGCTGGCTCCCCTGATATGAACTCCGCTGTTATCATCAGAACCTCGGCACCTTCTCACTGAGGATGGCTGTGTTTCACTTAGAGGGAGCTCTGATCCTTACTTTGAGCATTGCTTCCTGGCTCCAGAGGGGAAGATGTGTGCTGTTCAGTCTCCAGAAGCTTGTCACTCTGGCTTCCTGATAGGAACTCAGCAGTTCTCATCGTTGGAGGAGCCCGGGCCCTCACTGTCACTGAGGATGGCTGTGGTACTTTTCAGGGCAGACTTGCTTCTTCTTTTGAGTTTTGCTTTTTGTCTCTAACATAGAACTCTCAACCTGCTGGCACAGATCATTCACCCCGCTGGCACAGACTTTCTGTCTGACTCCACTGACCTTGGGGTCTTCCCAGTGCAGATCCAGGAAACAGACTTGCATGGGTCATTGTTGTGGGCTCTAGGCCTCCAGTTGAACTCGTGGGAGGCATTGTCCTGGGCTCTAGGTCTTTAGCTGGACTCATGCAGGACATTGCTGTGGGATCCAGGCCCTCAGTGGGATTTTCTAGATCGTTAGTGTTGTGAACAGATTTCCTGTACTTTGTTGTTTTTAACTCTAAGTGACCATCATAAAACAGTATTATAAATTCTGTGTCTGGTATATAACTGTTCTCCTTGCAACCCCTGACTACAACAATTAGTATGCTGAATGCTTTTGGCTTACGTATATCTGTCAAATCTGTGTCATTGGTATTAATTCAGAAGACTAGTTGCAGTGCTGTGCTCACACTGAGCTACAAAGCAAGGGGGCAGCATTTGCAGAACAGATGACCATAAAGCGAGACAATGGGTTGGAAGAGTCTGAATATGCCGTGGGCTCTGACCTGCCCTCAAGTGATCCCAACTTGGAGATTTGCAGAGGATTTTGCTATGCTGGACAGGCTCTTTCCTCAGTGAAGTCATTTGGTATACACTCAAAGAAAAGTAAACATTATGCACAACAACATGTAATCATTAAAGAATTAATATATAAAACACACAGTGGGAAAGTCAGTAAAACCACAGCAAAGGCTTTCAGGTCAGTCATCTCCACCAGCAGTAGTGTAGGAAGTACAGATTGTCTCTGGTTTTCTCTGGAACTCAGTTTTGTGTTGCTAGGTTTGAAAGTGCACTATGTTGGCTCACCTTCTTCTCTGAAGACACTTAGCAGTTATTATGGCAATGTTATAACAAGAATATTTGTTGATTCACAAAGGTATGCAGCTTCACGTCTTTCATTTTGTGATCCCTCTTTTCTTAGTTTATCCTGATTTCTCTAACAGAATGCCATAAATTATGTTCTTTGTAAATAACAGAAATGTGTTGTGCACAGCTCAGGAGTCTGAGGAGCCTAAGATTCTCTCCTTCATGCTGCACCTTCAGTGGTCTTAAGGATGAAGGGTTTCTTTGAAGCATCTCTTACAAGCACACAAATCTGATTCATTAGGGATCTGCCCTCCTGACCTAATTATCTGTGAAACAGTTCAATCCAGTTACCACCATGTCTGGGATTAAGGTTTTGAAATAGGAATATGGAAAATCACTAGCATTCAGCCTACAGCACTGTATCCTTTCAGGTCTCTCCTCACTTCTGCTCTTCTAACCCACAGCCTCATGTTGGTTGCTGCGATACTTCTTTGTCTTCCCTCCTGGCTCATCACTCACCCTCTTCCACTTCCTCCTCGGCTCTCTGCTGTCTATCAGGCACAGGAGAGAACCTGGGGCTCTAAATAAGAGGGAAAGATTGGGAGATGGAGAGGAGCTTGAGTGGCTCAGATGCAGAGCAGATCTGTTTTTAAACCACCTCAGTTTTTATTTGGTCCTAACTGTCGATTTTCTTAGAGAACAGTGATGGAATAATAAAAATGGAATAAATCAACATTTTGATTAAATGGAACCATTAAAAATGAGACAAATTGACTTTCTAATATTGCAATTATCCTAATAAATATAATCCATGTTTTTGAAATTTATATCCTATCATTTCTGTTTTTAATTTTTATGGGGTGTGCAGTATCTGGACACAGCAATAACACCAACAAACATGCACACTAATGGCTTTGATTAAATAAATAAAACATATCAGTGAAGTACAACAAAATACATTTAAAATATGAAATCTTTGAACTTAGCCAGTTAGATTTATGCAAGAGCTACAAATATGGTATAACATATATTAATCAAGAAATATGACACAGTATTAAGGACACAGGTTATACTGTCATTGTCTCAATATGTGCAAAGAAGACATTTGATCAAATTCCAAATCCTTTCATGATACAAATTTTCAACAAATTAAATACATAATAAATGTACCTCAATATATTCTATGGTATTTAAAATAAATCAGCAGCTAATTTCATACTGAACAGGAAAAAGCTGAAAATTTTCTAAAGATGCACACTTTCAACAAACACTTTAATGTATAGCATGGGAGGGGTTAGCCAGAGCAATCATGAAATAAAAATAACCCCAGTTATTTTTTATTTCATCATCCAAATGGGTGATGATCAAATCAAGTTGTCACTGCCTACAGATGACAAGATTCATATACAGAAAACTCCAATACCTGCCGCAGAATATTAGAATGAACAAATTCAGTAAATTTCAGAATACAACATCAACACACAAATTTCAATAGCAATGCTATTTACCAATGTTAAATTATGAGAAGTAGAAATCAAGAAAATTACTGTTTTCAATAGCTACAAAAATACCTAGAAATAAATTTGCCCAAATCACTGAAAGATTCCTGCAATGCAAATCATAGGTCATTGAGGTGAAAAATTGAAAGAGATACAACTAAAAGGAAAAGATACGTCATGTTCATGGACTGCAAGGCTGACTATGATTATGATGCCTCCATATCTCACAGTGACCCACAGATTCATGGCAATCTCCAGAAAACTACTAGTGCATTGTTTGCAAAACTACACACAAATATTATTACATATACAAAATAAGAAAGACCCAATAGCACAAATCATAATGAAGAAGATGTAACATCAATATATAATATAAAACTATAGTAATAAAACAGCATGACATTGGCATAAAATGACACACATACCCTGATATAACAGAACATCAATTATAGAAGTGAACTCTATACCTACAAATAAAGATTTTCAACTCTTCTAGACATTTCTAATAACAACATACCTTACTACAGGAGAGACTTTTCAAAGAATTGTGCTGGGTATCTACGTGCAGGAAACTGGAACTACCTGCTTCTCACTAGCCAAAATTAACTCAGAATGGAGTGAAGACTTAAAAAGTGCCAGGAGAAGCTATAAATCCAGCAGAAAGAACCAGAGGAAACACTGCAGAACACTAGCCAGGGTAAGGATTTTCTGACAAGACACCAAAAGCACAAGAAACACAAACAAACAGGCAAATAGGATTATATGAAATTGAAAATAAGCACAGAGAAAAAGCAATCAAGCCACATAAATCACCTGAAATACTGGAGAAAACTATGTAAACTGTAAATGGGGAAGCTATTCACTTTCTGGGTATTTGCCTGACAGTGGGTTAATATCCCAAATATGTAAGAAATTTCAAAACTCTGTAAAAAAATTTTTGATTTAAAATGGGCAATAGGCCTAAATAGACATTTCTCAAACTAAGACATTTAAATGTCCAGCGGTTATGTGGAAAAATATTCAGCATTAGTGAGCATCAGATAAATTCAAATCAAAAGCACAATGAAACATCATCTTTCCCCTTTATGAATAGCTGTTAGGAAAATATTGAAGATGATGTAGAGAAAAGAAATCTTTGTCATATTGTTGGCAACTAAGTACATTAGTACACCTGTTATGGAGAAAGTGTGGATACCTCAAAAAACTAAACAGAGAGCAACAATAAGATGTAGAACTCTTACTGAATAAATTAGAAAGGAAATATAATCAGTATGTTGAAAAGACATCAACACTTCATATTCATTGTACCACTATTCATAATATCCATTAAAAATGTGGATACATACAGCCAGTATCAATAAACTGATACAGGTAATAAAAATTAATTGCCACATTCCTCCAATTAATATATAACTTTAAAGTGTAAAGCAGAAGCATACAATCTTTATGGTTAATTCTACTCATCCTACCCTACAAAAGAAGATAAGAAATTATGCATCATTAAAAACCCAAACTTTATATTTTCAAGCAGTTTTTTCCATCTCGGACTCTCTATTCCCTCACCTGTAGCAATCGTTCTGCTCTTTACTCCTAAAGAATAAGTTCAGATTTCTCACCAGTGATATCATAACTGCAGATGTCTCTCAGTGCCCAGAATATGCAATGTAACTTCTACTTTTCTTCATATTATCATAAAAAGCAGGGACTATTTTCCTATTTTAGTATTGGTAAATGAACACAAGAACTTCAGACTGAGCTAGGTCCCTAGCTATATTTTACATTTTAATTTGTAAAATACCAATCTTCCAGGCTGGATTTGAAGTTTAGATTCTCCTCTGCTAACCTCCCAGATTTATGCGATTACAAATGTGCCCAGCTGATTTATCAATACAGTATATATCTGCAATAAAGTGTTATTCTGCAATAAAATGGAACTTTTTGTCATTATTATTATTATATACTATAATATATAGTATATATATAGTATAGTAATATAATATATATAGCATATATTATATAATTATATATAATATATAAATATGTAATATATTATGTGTTATATCTAGTTATATAATATATTATATAATTATATCTAATATATAAAGTTAAATGTATATAATATAAAGAATATATTATAGAATATATTAATTATATATAATTATGTATTGTATAATTATACATAATAATATGTAATATATTATACATGATATATAATTAATTATATAGAATATATAGTATATTATGTGAAATATAATATAGTGAATAATATATGATGTGATATATGATATATAAAATGTTATATGATATATAATAATGACAAAAATTTTCATTATACATATAATATATATACATTGTGTGTGTGTCTGTGTGTGTGTGTGTGTGTGTGTGTGTGTGTGTTGCTGTGCCATTCAGGCTTGTTTTGAGCTCATTTCGTAGCCCAGGGTGGTCTCAGACTGCCAGTGGTCCTTCTCCCTCTGCCTCCCAAGTGCTGGGATTCTAGGGTTGCACCACCACATCCAGCTTACTCTTTTTTGTTTTAACCTATTTAAACAATTATGCACACAAATCCGTAACAGCAGTTAGGAAAAAAATAACCTGGTTAAAAAATGGGCAAAGGACCTAAATAGATACTGCTCAAAAGAAGGCATACAAATAGCCAATAAGTATTTCAAAACAAAATGTGACGATAATACAATACAAGACTTTAAAATATCACATTGCTCCAGTTAGAATGGCTATTATAAACATCACAAGATAACAACTGTTAGTGCAGATAGGGAAGCAAGGAAAACTTAGACCTGTTTTTGAGAATATAAACTAGTACAGCACAGACATATGATAGTAAAAAGTAGATTTTTTAAATTTGAAATAGGATTTTAAGAAGATTCACTACTACTGAGGATAGAAGCAAAAGAAATTGAATTAATATGTTAAAGAGGTAGCTGTGCCCATATTTTCATGACAGAACTATTTACAATAACTGAAACACATACTTTTGTGATTGAATTTGTGCATATATTGTTTTTTATAAATTATAAATATTTACCTATTTAAACTCCGCAATCCATGAATAATTTGATAGTTATGAATATATAATGCCAACCCATTCAAGAAAACCATGTAATATTCCCATGTGAAAATTGAAAACAAAAGCCATAAAAGGCCTCTGAACAAAAATATTACAAGACCTATAATGCAAATAGTATATCTCCTTAACATTTAATTTTATGTGAAACATAAAATACTAGAGGAGTCAAGAGAATTCATTATGAAATCTACATTATTAAACTGTGAACAAGATGTGTTTCCATTGAATTATTAAATAATGTATATAATACAATCCAAAGAGTTGCAAAAATACAAAAGTTTATATAAATTCACCTGCACACAATCCTTATCTTGAAGTTCTTTCTTTTCTCTTATTGGCATCCCAGTCTGATGCATGCATTTTCTATAAATCATAGTAACTATCTGTAATTTTCATCTCACCGTGTCAGCTCAAGAATCTTCACTAGACATGGGGCTATGTAGCCTGTGATTCCCTTTAAGAGGTGGCCTAGATATTTCTTTTCACTGTTGCTTTGTTTTTAAGTGTTTCTGAAGTCTGTGATTTTTATACTGCTTCCTTATACAAGTAATCTCTATGTAAGCAACCTCTTTCTATTCAGAGACCTACATGTTGCAATACCAGTTTTTCTCTTCAATTTCTCAAAATTTTAAGAGTAAAAAGAAGTTCAGAGAAAATTCAGCATTAGTTATTCAGAGTTTCCATAAAAACCAGTGAATACAAATGCAGTGAACTCAATGTATGTGTGGTTCTATTAGCTTTTTACTCTGATACCAGGCTATGGTGGACTAAAGCTGCTGGGACAGCCCTGGGCTCTGCACATCCACTGGCCCATTGATCCTGTGGTCCGTCCTCATCGGGCTCCACGAGGTGTCACGTCCAGTTGGTAATCAAAGTTCATCCAGTCCAGCTCTGCAGTGCCGTGTCTGAGCTCTGAGGCTGTTGGAGAAAGACCTCGTCTCTGATGAGACTCCACCTGGCCAGTCTCCTCCTACATGTCCGTCTGCTGGTATCAGAACTCTCCTGTTACATGTTAAACAGACCTCACCTTAAAATCAGCTTCTCATATTGCAGAAGTTACAGCTTCATCTTTTTTGGCTAATGCTTCAGTGATACCTCAAGCATTATTTTATTTTTTATTTTTTATTTTGCTAATTTGCTGTCAATTTTGTTAATTTGCTAATTTGTTGTCAATCTATCTTGTAAGAAACAGCAGTTTTTACTTGCTTGTGTATCTTGCCTGATTTTGCTAGAGTGTTATTCTCTAAGTACGTTATATTAGATTAAATGTAGCATTTATTCTATTT
>PVJX010015300.1:0-42925 GCA_004027295.1 Dolichotis patagonum
TTTTTGTTCAAAGTGATCTTAGCTTGCTTTGCCTTGTTTAAGTTCAACACACATGAAGGTATGGACAGCTGTTTTGAGGAGAATGAGAGACACTATGACAGCCATTCATGGCTTCCCTAATGTCTGGTCTTGAAGACCTGTAATGCCCTCCTCGTCCTGCTCAGATCAATTCCATACTAGGTTGTTTCATGTGAATTCCTTATATGTGACAATATGGGCAACTATTTGGAAGAAAACAAGAGTCAGTATGATAGAGAGTGAATATCTCCAATTGTCTAGCTTTGAAATTTATGTCTTACATTGCTTTCTTGTGATCCGCTTTGCTCTGTTTTGTTGTGTTTAATTTTACCCTATCGATATAATTGCATGTATATTTGAGTGGGCAAGATGGATGACCATATTGCTGTTTTTGTCAGATCGTGAAGCAGAACTATTAACAGTGTCACTGTTTGAATGTCTACTTTACATGTTTTAACTTTGTAATTTGAACAACTATTTCCAAGAAGTCAGTATGCAATTAGTCAAGTAATAATTTCTTAGGTTTTATTGTTGTTGTACTTTTCCTTTTTTCCTTGCAATACTGTATTGTTGCTACCCTTTATTCTGTTTTATTTTGTTTTGTTTTTTCCTCTTTAAATAAAATTATAAAAAAAAAAAGAACTGTAGGAATGGCGAAGGGAAAAAAAAAAGACTTGGGGATACAGCTCAGTAGAGTACTTGCCTATCATATGCAAGGTACTGGGTTCAATCTCCAACAGAAAGAGGGGGAAAAAAACCCAAAAAAACTAGAAATAAGTTTTCACTTTCTATTCCAAAACCACTGGTAACAATATTCAACTGCTCCCATTTTAATTCCACTGAGAAGCAAAGGGGGAAAAAAAAATTCAAAATAGGGCAGGAAAAAGGTTTCCATTTATCAAAAACTACACAACTAATAGCACATGTGGATGATAAAGGAAGAAAGGCATGTGGGTATCAACCAGGAAATCAGTTCAAAAGTAAGTAAGATATTTCTCTAATAATGTAAGACCTATCATTCTCTATGTAATGTACCGGCTCTTGGAGAAGCCTTGGTTCTCGAAGAGAAAGGCCCCTTCAAAGTCTCGATGTCCTTCCCACAGCTATCAGTCAGCTTCTGCACTGTCACTGGGAAGGCTACTATCATTTACTGAGCACTACTCTGGCCAGATGCTTGGACAACCACTCTACATACACAGCCTCACTTAGGTCTCACCACTGGATGTGGGTGGAAACTTTCTCAGAGAAGTTAGGAAACTGTCTAGTCTCTCAACTAGCTGCTAATAGAGCAGAGAGTCATAGCTTGTACTGCTTAACTTGAGAGGGAAACTTTAAATCACCTACTCACAGAAGCTGAGTCTCATGGCTGAACTCTGAGGCTAGGAAAGTTACACAAGGATCATAAGATCTATGTGGAGATGGACTGTTGTGGGTTGTTTTTTTTTTTTTTTTTTTTGAGACAAGGTCACACTATGTAGCCCAGTCTACCTTCAAACTCATAGTGATCCTCCTGCCTCAGCTTCCTAAGTGCTGGGATTACAGGCATGTGCCACTGTAACCAGCTTGTGGAGACAAACGTAACAGAGTATCTATGAAAACAACTTTCAAAGAAAGTAGCTGACTCAAAGCAAAATGCTTTTTTCCAGGTATCAGTTTAAAAATGTAACAACTCAGATCATAAGAAACCTTGAGATACAGGAGGAAGAACAGCATTTAGGGGGCTTGTTCCATTTGGTCAGAAAATAGTTTGCAAAACCAAACGCTTAGTAGGGCAACACAGCATACAAGTTTCTTTTGACACAGACACACCATAAGCAAATAATCCTCACACAAAAAACAAAATAAACTTCACAAGAATAAAAAAAAATACAAAAGCTATCTCCTATGTATCTTGAAGAGTATCATCCTCTCAGTCTTTTATTTGCCCTTTTGGCTAAACAGGTACAAGAAATATTACATTTCTCTTTCAATTTTAAAACTGTGAAATACTTTTTAAATACTTAAATATACAGGAGTACACAACACCCCTGTACTCACAACCAAGTTTACTCAGTTTCACATTATGCTATATTTATTGCAAATCTACTTCCCCCTCAAATAATAAAAAAGTAGAAGCCAGATGTGGTGGTACATGTCCTGTAATCATAGTGCTCTGGGAGGCTGAAGCAGGAGATTCACAAGGTCAAGCCCGGCCCAAGCAATTTAGTGACCCTCTGCCTCAAGATTAAAAATATAAGCTGGGGATTTAGCTCTGCGGTTTAAGCATGCTTGCCTGGTAAGCATGAGGTCATGAGTTCAATCCCCAGTACAAGAAAAAAAAAAAAAGGTTAAAAATATAAAAAAGAACTGGGACTATAGCTTAGTGTGAAGACTCCAGGTTGAATACCCAGTACTATGTTAATTAATTAACTAAAATAAAATAGGGACTGAACTAAATTCTACCCCTTTTCTCTCCTGAGAGGCTACCACTCAGAATTTGGTGTTTAATCACTTCCATATTTGTGTACTATATTCTATACAGACCTCAATAATGTGTAGTACTGTTTTGTCTTCTAAATTTTATACTGATTCATGGTACCAATAAATAAATAAATAAATTTTATGTAGTTATCATACTAAAAATACTCAAACTTGCAGTTTGCTCAGAATGTTCCCTCTTTACCTAGATTAATATATATATATGGGTTCTAGCTCACTCATTTTAACTGCTATAGAATTCTCTACTGTATCAACAGAACAAAACAGATTAACTTATTCAACTGTTCATGGGCCATTTTCTATTTCTTACTAGTACAAAAAATGCCTTATGACATTCTGATGAGTTCCCTGTGTACACCTGCTAAAGTTGTTTATTTCTAGGGTATATGTCAAGAAGCAGATTCCTGGTGTCAATGACAGGGATATCACTTTACTGGATATTACCAAGGTTGCTAAACCAATTTACTTTCTCAATAATGCATAATTTCTGATTTCTTATATTCCTAACAACACACCTGGTTTTGTCTTACTAGGAACTACCGCCAATCTGGTACGTGAAGGTATACAATACCCCCTCTATACCATACTGGGAATTGAATCCGGGTCTCCCCACTAAGCTACAGCCCATCTTTTTTTTACTTTTTACTTAGAGACAGGGTCTAAGTCACTAAGTTGTGTAGCCTGGGCTTGAACTTGAGACCTTCTGCTTCAGCCTTCCAGAGTGCTGGATTACAGGTGGTATGCCACTATGTTCAGCTTAAAGTGCTATTTTTCAGGGCTGGGTATATAGTTCAGTGACACAGCAGCTGGCAAGTGTGAAGTCCTGAGTTTGATTCCCAGTACCAAAAATAAAAAGGTATGTTTCTTTGTATTTCTTCGATTACTAATGATATCAGCATCTTTCTCACGTACACTGGGCATTCAAATATGTTTTCATGTTCCATATTTATTTATTCACTTTTTTTTTATTAATGCTCCATATTTATATATTCTGCTTATTTCTTTGTTTTGTGGTGCTAGGAATTCAACCCAGGGCCTTCATACTGAACTACATCTCTAACTTTTTAAATCTGTTATTTTGAGACAGTGTCATGCTAAGTTGTTCAGTTTTCCAGGCTGGGTTCAAAACTCAGATCCTCCTGCCTCAGCCTCCCAAAGTGATTATGAGATTACAAAAATGTGCCTCCACATCCAGCTGAAAATAATTTTTTTTAAAAAGTCAGTGTTATACTATAAGAACCACATTATTTATTTTAGTAATGATGTTGATATTCATGATATCAATGGCATTGATAGTTAGTAATGGCATGTAGTGTAACAATATAATATCACTACTTCCAGCTGTAATTTTTGAAAACTCCTGGTTTTATTTTTTTCTTTTCCTTCTTGTTTGATAAAGCTACAGTGACTTTCCTGGTTGCTGTTGGATGAATTAGAATGGTATCCAAAATTTTTTAAAAAATGACTTTATAGTTATAAATTTTTCCCAAAATTAACTTTAAAATAAGCATATTTATAAATGCATTACATGATTTATTATCATTATTTTTATATATTTTCATGGTCCATGAGACATTTTAAAAGCACGCAATCTACAAAACAATGACTGTCAGTGCTAAGTGGGACTGACAAGAGTCAATGAGATAAAGGGAAAATGAGTTTTGCTTTTCTCTTTTACTTTATTTTTGAAGATGAATATTTTTATTACTACATGTTTGTAAAACATAATGATCACCTTCCTTGTAGGGAGTTGGTACATGTATATAACACATCTTAACACTTTTTGTTTTGTACTGTTTTTTTGTACTGTTGACATATTTAAATTAAATATGTGCTTTCTAATTAAAATTTGAATAAAGAAATCACACAATTATAAAACCAAGAATCTCTATATTTATTTTATTCTACTGTCATCCCTACCTCTTATTTCCTGCTAAGAGCAGAGGCCTTGTGTATCTCCTAGTGTTCTATCTCCCATGCATCTGCCCCCAGAGCAGATGCTACACATTTGAATGAGTAGAGGTAAATGCAATTTAGGTAGAAGGGGTAGAAAAGCCTTGAAATGAACCTTTAAAAAAAGCACTGCTATTTGGAAGGTAGACTCCAAAATAAAAGAATTTGTTATCTTCTCCCTTTAAACTGCTGGTTAATATCTGTTCACAACTCTAACGGCTCTTCTCATTAAGCAGGTGGATCCCTACTTGAATGATAAAATCTGAAACCTTCTACCCATAACTGTAAAATACAACACTGTGCACAGAGGCTAGGAGTTTAAGTGAGGTCAAGAAGGCCTACTATAAGAAAGCCACTGTTGACAAACCTGTCCCAAATTTGCTGAAGGGATGTCTGGGATTCCCTGTAGCTTTCTCCAACTGAAAGAGTCTCCAGGCATCATTCATCACATTCTTTTCATGTTCTGAATCAACTGCATTCACTTCTCTGTCTTTGCAACTCTCATCAAACAGGGGGCACAGGAAAAATTGTGCAAACCTAAGGATGTGAAACACAATTAATAGCTTGAAAACTATTATCTGAAAAGATCAGTCTTTAAAGAAGTGTTGAACCCTGTTAGATAGAAAATATGAATTCTGTAAGATTAGAAAAAACCACTTTTGTTATTAAGAGAAAAAGAATATAAACTAAGTTCTAAATAACAGAATAAAAAAGTTCTAAATTGGACATCCATAAAGTCAGAGGGGCTGATTTGTTTCAGAGATGCTACATAATTAGCAGAAAACATAAATAAATAACCCTAAAATTTCAAGGAAAATGTGTAGAGATAGTAGTAGTCTATGTAAGATTATCCATGATACCTGCCTGTAGTTCTAGCACTCTGGGAGGCTGAGACAGGAAGACTCCAAGTTCAAACCCAGCCTGGGAAACTTAGTGACTTAGTGAGACCATGTCCTAAAACTGCAAAGTTAAAAAAAGGATGGAGATATAGCTCACTATGGAAGCCCTGAGTTTATTCTCAGGAACCTCCCACCATCAAAAAAAATTTGCAATGTCTATGAAAAAAACCTTGTTTTATGTAGTTAATTCTCTGAAGAAAAAAAGGAAAGCAGAAAATAGTTCTTAGTCCAATGATCTTCACTTTACAGTTTTAGGTGCAATTTGAGTAAGACTCAGGCACCTAAGGAGGCAAAAAACAAGTGATCTTTTATTTTATTTATTTATTTATTTATTTATTTATTTATTTGGGTCTTTTTGAGACAAGGTTTCACTATGCAGTTGTAGCCCATGCGGGCCTCAAACTAGCAGCAACCCTTCTGCCTCAGCCTCCCAAGTGTTGGTATTACAGGTGTGTGCTATCCATCATGCCTGGTTAAGTGACCTTCTCCCTAACCCCAGCCCTGCTACCAGGAATTGAACTCAGAACCTTATGCTTGCCAGATAGGCACTTGTGCCGCTGAGCTGTATCCCTGGCCCCAAGTGACCTACTTTTAAAAAGACATGACTTGAATTTTTTTGTCTTCTTTTTTATGCAGTGCTAGAGAATGAACTCAGGACCTTTTGCACTGAGTCACATTCCCCTCCCCATTTTTTTGCCACTAATTTTTAACCGTTGAGACAAGGTCTCACTGAGTTACCCAGGCTAAGCTTGAATTTGTGATCCTCCAGTCTCAGCCTGGGATTGGGATTACTGGCATGCACTACCATACTGGGCATTTTCTTTTCTATTTTTTTCTTTTTTTCTTTCTTCCTTCCTTCCTTCTTTCCTTCCTTTCCTTCTTTTTGTTCTCCTTGGAGAAATTCAAACTACACTGAAACACCCGAGCTAGGACATAGTACTCTGACGCAGCTATTATTATGAAACATTACAATACAAACACTCTATGAATTTTTTATAAGCAGTGATTTACTAAATAGCGTAAGAGACAATTCTAACAAAAGTAACCACTATGCTTTTGTTAAGGCTATTCTTTAACAATAATCAAATTTAACTGAAATACCCTTATCATACAAATTAAATTCTTCTATATTAAGTAACAATTTGAGTCATGATTTCATGAAGCAATTCTTCTCAAGAAATGTTAGATCTTGGTGCATGCCTGTAATCCCAGCAATCAGGAGGCTGAGGCAGGAGGATCACTGCAAGTTCAAGACCAGTCTGGGTTACAAAGTGAACTCAAGGCCAGCCTGAATTGCATAGCGAAACCCTATCTCAGAAAAGCCTCCCCACCCCTGCCAAGGAAACAAATGGTAGATCCTATCATATAGGAACAAGATCCAGAATTTAGATGAAGCCAAGAGCAGCTGTTCTAAACAGGACTTTTGTCCAGAAGGACCTAAAGGAATGTTGGGTCTATAAACATCTCAGTTACCATGAGTCCAGCTATCAAAGAGGAGACTGTCATTACTTAACATTTATATTAAGTGTATAATGAATATGATACTGTGCCAAGTACTTTACACATGCCAAGCTAAAGGGAGGCTCCATCTACCTGGGGTTTATAATCAAAGATTTATGAAAAGAGATTATGGCCTGGGATTTCGCTCAGCGCCACGAGCGCCTGCCTAGCAAGCGCAAGGTTTTGAGTTCGATCCCCAGTACAAAAAAAAAAAAAAATTGAAAAGAAATTGTTACAGACATGTAACCTCTTTTGCCCACTTCAATACATCGAGGCTAGGAAAACTATCTAACAACTACAGACCAAAGTTGCGTAGGTGCAAACTATCATGTTTATGACACAGAATAATCCAGTGTTTAAAAAGATGCACTTAAATAACACAAATTTTTACTCTAAGCTATATAGCAGACATACTCCATCATACAGAGATTTGTTAAATACATATATAAAATTTGCTCTGGCATTTCCAAAGCAGAAAATAAAATTCAGTGTATAATCCCATGAAACTCCTGAATGAAAATCTTTGGGAAAACTTACAAAAGATGACTACCTCAAGCCTAAAGACTGAGACACAACACAGAATAAGTAGGAAACAGACCACTGTGTTCCAGTCACATGTGACAGACCCTTGTCTTTGTCTTGTTAATAATCTTTGTGCTAATGAATAAATGCAAGGGATGGGCACAGCTCAGTGACAGCATGTTTGTTTAATATGCAGGAGACCCTGGGTACAACCCCTAGTACTGAAAAAGTAAGGGTAAATAAAAATTATCTTTTAAAATATAATGACTTACTAATATGAACAAAGCTGACACTGACTAAAATTACAGCATCAAACTTTAGGCTACTGTGTTCTCTATAGTAACCTATTGTCATTCTGAAGAATATACTTGTCTTTCTACTCTTTCTTGGCCCAAACTCACTTTGCAGAGTTTTCTTTTCCTTCTTTTAATAAATGTAAAACCTTGTTACCACCAAAAAAAAAAAAAAAAAAAAAAAAAAAAAAAGAACAACCACAAAACAAAAGGAAAAAAAACAATAGTAGGACATAGTAGCACATGCCTGTAATCCCAGTACTCAGGAAGCTGACTGAGTTCAAGGCCAGCCTGAACGATACAGCGAACTGTCCAAAAAAGACACAAAAAAAATGTCAAATCTCAAAATGCTACCAAACTACACTTTGATAATACAGAAGTCTATAAAACTATAAAAATTCACCAGAAAGAAATGATACTGATACTTCTAATAATAAATCAAGTCACTAATGCAACAAAAAATAAAACATCGCTGGCTACAGCCAGGCATGGTGGCACATGCCTATAATCCTGGCTACTTAAGACACTGAAGTAGAAGGATCACAAGTCCAACCTGGCCAATTAGTAACAGGCTGTCTCAAAATAAAAAAATGAAAAGGGCTGGGGTGGAGCTCAATAGTAGAACACTTGCCTAGAATTCATGAACTCCTGGGTTTAATCCTCAGTAATACAACAACAACAAAAAAAAGATAAAAGGAATTGTTGGCAGTACAGAAAATTGACCAAGAAGTTAAATTGGCCTAGCGGAGCTTTCTCCATAAAATACTTTTAAAACATCCTCAGTTTTCAGACAGATCAAAACACTCAGGTGAGGATCTAAAGAATATGATGCTTAAGTCTTCTGGAAGGCTTAGCCTTCTGGAAGAGGAAGTATGTTTGAAAAGTGATCCACAACACTAACCAGAAGTTATTCTTCAACACGTACATCAGCTACAATATCAGGTAGAGCAGAAAGAGCCAGTGAGAATTTTATAAATCAATATATTCTGTGGACCTGAAGCCTGGTTTAAAGTCTTGCCATTATACTTTCTTTACCAGAAATAAAACTACAACATCTCTCATTAGTCTTTCTTTTTTATAAAAAAAAGGGGGAAAGGCTGGTTCAAATGTATTTTGTTAAGCTATAAAGCAATGAAGCCATCTTTGTTTAAAAAAAAAAACTACTATTATTTCTATTAATGTGATTAAGTGCATAAAGTTGGTAATTCCTAGTGGACCCACCCTTACCTGTCTAGGGCACCTTCCAGATGTTCATGAGAAACATCAAAATAGTAGTTGGTGTGCTCTCCACTAGTGAAGGCATTCGAACTTCCTGCATGCTCACTAAGAAACTGGCTGTATTCATTTTCTTTTGGATACTTCTTTGTTCCCAAAAAAAGCATATGTTCACAAAAATGACTTAAGCCAGCAATATTTGGAGGATCTGACAATGAACCTGAAAGAGAAAGCACACATATAATAAATTATTTTTTACGTCAAAAACTAGTAATTAGGGCTGGGGATTTAGCTCAGTGGCTTAAGTGCCTACCTGGCAAGCGCAAGGTCGTGAGTTCGATCCCCAGTACCAAAACAAAACAAAACCTAGTAATTATAGATAATTTGGAATTCCTGTTAGTATAATAACTACAATCACATAATCAGAGAAAGTTAAGAGTAAGCTGCTCTAAAATTATATTATTTAGAAGGTATACAAATGGTCAGAAGATCTGGATTCTAACCCCTACTCTTGACATTACTGAGTTGGTACACAGGCAGATTATTTAACCTCTCTGGACAATAGTTTCCTCACACAGGAGGGAAAGACAGCTGAATTCACTGCTTGATAAGATCTAAAACTTCCTTGTTATGGTTTTATTTTATTTTACTGTAAGAGATCATACAGCATTGCACTAAGAGGATGGGCTTGGAGATTAGCAGCTCTGTAACTGTGAAATTTTCAACATAATATTTACCTATCTTGTCTTAGTCACTTCTACATACACCTATTTTTGAAGTTCCAGTGCAAAATAGATATTTGCAAAACACTTTACATTATGTTGGCAATAATTGTTAGTATTACCTTAATTTCTCATTTCTAAAATGTCATGGATTTAGAAAACATCTACTGGCCAGGCATGAGGTAATGCATGCCTTAATCCTAGCTACTCAGGAAGCTAGGGAAACAGGGTCACAAGTCTGAGGCCAGTCGGGCCAACTCAGCAAGACCCTGTCTCACAAAAAATTTTAAAAAACTTGGGATATAGCTTAGTGGTAGCACTCTAAATACACAAGACATGAATTCAAACCCCAGTAGCCCCCCAACAACGTGCATGCGCATACACACACACACACACACACACACACACACAAAGCAACCTAAGAAAAAATAAACTATCTTGTCAAGTATACACATAAGTGAAAAGCAATCCACTATTTTTTTTTCTTTTTGAAACAACATTTCACTATGCAGATCAGGTTGGCCTTAAACTCATTGTGTGTCCCAGGCTGGCCTTAAACTCCCAACAATCCTCCTGCCTCAGCCTCCCCAGTGCTGGGATTACAGGCAGGCGCCACAATGCCAAGCTAAAAGCAATCCAATTTAAACATTAAATGTAAAAGAAATGTGCATGCAAGGATCTGCAAATATGACAGTAAGTATACCATAAAGAGGGGAACAAATTTCTTTGCTGAGGTGGGATGCTAACCAGATGCTTTTAATAAATACAAGATTATTGTGACTTAGATGACTGTAGTTTACCAATAAATGAATAATAAGGGTTCCATTACAAAATAAGGTATTAAAAATCAATAAAATAAAGTACATTAAACTGATAACTACTGGGTTTTTATTCACAAACAAAACATTCTACTACATACAACCATTAGCTCAATTAAACTGAACAAAGTTTGATTTACAGTTTTAAACTGTACCTATGTGTACATCGAGGGCTGCTGAAGATTTGTCTGTGGTGGGATCACTGATGAGAAGTACTTTGATTCCGTTTGCCAGCTCTAGTCCACGGTACTCTCGCTTATCTTCAGGAGATTTGATAATGTGATTTCCTATTCTCTTGACAGCTGGATTATTCATTTTGCTATAAGTCTTTTCTTGAAAACTGGGGAAAAAAAGATTATTAATTGTTGAAATGTAGCTATTTTTAAAAGGACAAAAAACAACATTAAGCAAATGCACATAATCCATAATCCCTTAGAGGACGCTGTTGCTGCTGGAGGTTGAGGCATGTAAGCATGCCCTCTAACACTGAACTAGGTCCCTCACCCTGGAGGAAACTTTATAACCTATGAGTAGTCATTCTTCTCCCCCATCTTGCCCCTCATTCTTCTGGAGAAATGCTGACTACAGCACTTTCATAGAGTCGTATGTATATCTAGAAGAGCTCACGGATTGGGATTTGACACAGGGTAGGCTGAACCATGAGTTGGTGAGTGAATAGTTTTCAATTACCAATAACTACTTTCATACATATTTCAAAGGTATCTGCTACAGTAAGGTGAGGAGTTGTGTAAGAATTAATACTGGGTCAGTCAAAGCGTTGCTCAACCTGATGATACTCAAGGATACTGCACATCTGGGACTCATGGGTCTGCTATGCATTCAAGACAACATGGAGCATAGGAATAATCCTCAATAAAGAACAATCCTGTGAATCCTTAACACAAAGCAGGAAGCATAGGCTGTCCTAGGAAAACAACAAAGGCAAACACATAAAACAAAGAAAAAATTGGAAAGACTCCAAATAATTTTTGTAATACACTGCAAGGTAGAATGCCAGGGCACGAACAGTATGGCAATTATAACAGAGATGTTACATAAATTCTCTTACGAAGTGCTTCTTCTGATCATCTTCTTTGTTTCTCTAGGAAAGCTAGAGACACAATGATAGGAAAGGACTAGCAACACACAGAATCCTAAAATGGTATTAGCTGGTACTGCATTATTGCAATGAAGAGATTTTTTTCCATGGCAAGTTTTTTGAAAGTAGGTTATTTATTTATTTACTTAGGATGAAGTCTCACTATATTGCCCAGGCTAGCCTTAAAATCACAATCCAATGAGCCAGGGATTTAGCTCAGCAGCATAAGTGCCTAACTGGCAAGCATGAGGTCATGAGTTCAATCCCCAGTACCAAAAAGAAAGAAAGAAAGAAAGAAAGAAAGAAAGAAAGAAAGAAAGAAAGAAAGAGAAAGAAAGAAAGAAAGAAAGAAAGAAAGAAAGAAAGAAAGAAAGAAAGAAAGAAATCACAATCCTCCTACCTCAACCTTCCAAGTTGCTGGGATTATAGGTATGTGCTGCCATGCCCAGCTTAGATGTTATTTTTGCTTAAGAAACAAAAACCTGACCACACTATTGTTGGCAGGCTCACGTACCAATCCAGTAAAGCCAAAAGCATGTCTGAAACTACATGCTACAGGATACATGAAACTGTCCTAGTATACTGGCTTCTTACCCAGAAAACAAAAGAAGTAGGTTTGGCCAGTTGTGGTGCACTCTGGGAGACTGAAGCAGGAAGATTACAAGTATGAGCCTACCCTGGGCAACTCAGAGACTCTGCCTCAAAATTTATGAAAGGGCTGGGAATGTGGCTCAGTGAGACGGCCCTTGGCTCAATCTCTACTACCATCCCCCCCAGGTAAAACTGATTGTCCTAAAAGACTGACAGCCACATTCAAAGGTAAAGGGGGGGAGGGGTTTGCGAGGAGGTAGGCACACAATTGTTTTTGATAAAATGTTGTGTTAAATCTTAAAAGATTAAGAGGAAAATAATCTAGACTGATTTTAAACTGCACATGGTGGTACTTAACTGTAATCCCACCATTTCGGAGGCCGAGGCCAGAGGATCATCGCAAGTTTGAGGCCAGTGTGGGTTACATAATGAGTTCAAGGCCAGCCTGGATTACATAGCAAGACCCCATCTAAAAAAAAGTCTAGATTGACTTTAGGAGAATATATTGAAATCACCTATAATTATTTAGCTGATCTGAATAACAACTGATAAACCAATTTCATAGACTGCCCCTTAGAGCTTATTTTGAGAGATGTTTTGTAGTTTTAATGATCAATATTGTAAGTCATACTAAGTTTGTAATAATGGTTTTTAAAAATCACATTTTGCACAATCATAATTGCTCTATAGTAAAATATGTTTGTTTTTTTATCGGTACCAGGGATCTAACTCACAACCGCGCGCTTACAAGGCAGGCGCTTATGCTGCTCAGCTAAATCTCCAGCCCTAAAATATGTTTTGAAAAGCAAAGGATAAAGTACAATGCTAACATTCTGAGACTATAAAGATACTATTCAAAATTGAACACCAATTTAGCAGTGAAAAGCCATTATTAACAATCACTGTTTATTTCATTAGCCATAAAACACAAGATCAATTTCAAAGAGGGTACAGCTCAATAGTAAACAGCATTTGCCTGGCATGTGTGAACCCTTAGGTTCAGTCCCCAGCAAAAAAGTTAGAAAGAGACGAAAACATGTGGGCGTAAAGTCTAAAACATTATAGTATTTAATGTTAAAAAAAAAATCCTCAGGATAACAGTAACAAGTCTCTTTAAGACTCCAAAAAGATGGCCCTGAAGCAAGGCCAGCACACTGCTATAGCTGCTGGTTTCAAACAGGAGCCTAAACAGAATCCTTTCTGTGGTCTGTGGGCCATTTCAGAAATTTGGAAATGGAATGGTCAATTCATCAGAAAGAAATAGCAGGTGAGTATGGCAGACTTTCGGGGGCCTGCAAGGGAGAGACCCTGGCGCCTCGGGACCTGCATCATGCAGTTGACTCGGGGTGCCAGGAGAACAAGGAGCTCCTTCCCTCTCTGGGGGGCAGCTGTGAGTGTGGCAGACTTTCGGTGGCCTGAATGAGAGACCCTGGCACATGGAGACCTGCACTGTGTGGCTGACTGGGGGGGGCGGGAGAACAAGGAGCTCCTTCCCTCTCTGGGGGGCAGCTGTGAGTGTGGCAGACTTTCGGAGGCCTGCAGGAGAGAGACCCTGGCGCGTCAGGACCTGCACCGTGCGGCTGACTCAGGGTGCCAGGAGAACAAGGAGCTCCTCCCATCTCTGGGGGGTGAGCCTGCCGGTGAGCGGGCTGAGAATCGACCATCTCATGTCGTCCTGTCCCCTGTCCCGTGTCCCCCCCTCTTAGCAAGTGGGAGCCAGTGAACTACATATCTTGTGAAAAGATTGGCTATGTTAGTATGAGCTCCCCATATGCAAAGATATGGACAACCATTTGAAAGAAAACAAGAGACAATATGACAGATAGTGAAGATCTCTGGTTGTCTAGCATTGAAATTTATGCTTTCTTATGTCCCATTCTGTTCTGTTTTGTTGTGTTTAATTTTACCCCCTTTAAAATAAAATTTTTAAAAAGCATGTATTTCACAAAATAGGAATATCTGAATAAAGAAATTAGCTGTATGAAAAAAAAAAGACTCCAAAAAGGGGCACAAGGAACTTCGGATAACAGCGCTGTTTAACATTTCCCAAAGGACAATCTATGCAGAACACAACAAATGCCTTCTGTAAATAGTTTCAAAAACCTTCATTTGAGTTCAACAGAGATTACTACTTTAAAAGTGAGTTCTAAACTAGCAGCAATGTAATATTAAATAAGCCTCCAGTAAGAATAGCATGAAAAGGTGGCAAAAGCAGCTCAGTGTGTACCACAGAAAATTCCTAACACCCGCCACCCCTCTTCAAGGCTCTCCTAGAGGGAGAAAAGGGACCAGGCCTCTAGCGAAGGATTCCAAAGATTATTTGCTTTCATCGCCATCATTTATACCCAATTCCGTACCATAGGTTCATCACCACTGTTGAGGGGAACAAAAGGCCACACATGATTAAACTAAAACTGTTTAACCCACACCTGTCACGGGAAGGTGAAACAACGGTCACTTTGGTAGTATAAACTATCTTATTCTATGGAAGGTTAAAAACCCACTGCAGTACATAAAGATAACCACCTCAACTATAGTTATATGCTGTACTTTTTCCAGGGCCTCACTTTCCCTTGTACAGATTTGTTTTCTCAGAAAAACAAAACAAAACAAAAACCAACCAACCCTGCAGTTAAAATAGAATAGGATGCAGACAGTGCAGATAGAAGAGCAGAGATTGAGAGCTCTGGCCAGAAAGAAACCTTTATAAATGATCAGAGCCCATCCCAGGCACAGACATAGCTTATTTGGACATTGAAGCTGTGCCTGATTAATATTCTTGGTGTGGCTGAGAATAAAGAGACAAAATTTATTCTGTAATTTACACATAAAAATTAGTCCAACTACTTTTAGATATTTGTACACAGGATCAAGATCAGTAATAAGTTTCTAAGCCTGTAGTGCTCTCAAATCAAATATCATGATTTCTTGAGAAATTAAAGTCAAAAAGATAACATTAGCAACATTTTCAAACAAGACTCATTCCCAGCACTCCATAGTCAATGACATATCACCAATGCTTTTTGATTCTTACCTTCTGGAGAACTGAAGGAAATGACTGGAAACTCCTCTGATGATTAACTCATCAACAGCTTGCCTGTCTCTGTATTTATATTTATACTCATGAGATCACATGTCTATCTCAGCTCTATCATATTAGCATAAAGCCTTCAACAGTAACTTTACCTATTGCAAATGTTCTCCAATAAGCAAGCATTCTGACATTTTAGATGACAATCAAGTGCTAACTCAAATGCTTTCCCAGACATTTGATATTTTTAACTTGTCAGAATCAAACTTTTAGGAGTAGTAAGATTATTTTCAATTTTAGGGACATTATTACACACTGGAAACTTCATAAGGTACAGAATTGTCAGGTTTTTTTTGTTTTTGGTTTTTGGTTTTTTTACCGGTACCGGGAATCAAACTCACGACCACGTGCTTGCAAGGCATGCGCTTATGCCGTTGAGCTAAATCCCCAGCCAGAACTGTCAGTTTTTAGCATTTTTGATAAACTGGAAAGATGTTTCATAAATACAATATATTTTGTTCAGAATTTCAAACAATGATTATAGTCACAGAAGGTAAAAGCTAGAAGAGCCACTGCATGTTAACTAGTCCTCTGTAGTTCATACAGCTTGTTAAAAATGCAAAATATCAGAACCTACCATAGAATAACACTGCATTTTAGTAAGATCTCCAGGTGCGCTACCTCATTTTATCCATAAGGAAAGATGCTCTGAGCCACTTGCCCAAAATCATTTCACAAAAAGTTACAATTAGATTTTTTTCCCCCAGTTTGGATAAAACCCAGGGTCTCCACAATGAGCTACGTCTCCACCAACACCCACTCTGAGACTGATGCAGTTACGACCATAGCAAGGGACCACCACAGCAATGGGAAACAGGCAAAATCCTGGGCCTTTACCTGCTACTCAGTAGCACATGATTTGTGTTTTCTTCTGGGATATTAACGGACCATTTTTGCTATGAATCATGAGTCTTCACTTGAACCTACAGATTCCCTTTAGGTAACTAAAAACAAACTTCACCATTTTATATCCGTTGTTTCCTTAAAATTTATGCAACCCCTCTCAAGACTGAGGACACCAGGATGTGGAACTTCCAGGGACATTCGACTTTGGCTGGAAGTCTCCTGCCACGGTCCTGCTACGATCACCTGGATTCCAAGGAAGGTAGAGCCCCATCAGATTGAGACCACTACAGACAAATAATCCTTTCTTGGGAAGGAAGCCATCCCTTAGCAAAAAGATTCACTCCAGACCTATGACACCAGGTCTGAAATAACAATCACCTAGACCCCAGCCTACCAGTTAATCCTTAAAAGCTGGCCTTGCCTTTGCAGGGGGGCCAGTCTGAACCCTATATCAGAGTGTTCCTCCTCTAGCTATCTGGCTGCAGTCCTTTCTTATCTTCCCATTAACTTTCCAATTAAAAATTTTTTTCCTATATATTTGTATTTTCATTTTAAATTTCCATTTCTAATAAAGCAAGGATCCACACTAGCCAGTGACAATATGGTACAGGCTAGACTCTCACTGGCAATCCTCCTGTCTCAGCCACCCAGAGTGCTGGGATGAAAGGTGAGCACTACTAGAACTCAACTTTAATCTTCTGCTGTATTCAACTTTACCTCCCATTTCAAAATAAATATTTAAAGTTATAAAGGCCTATTATTAAGTTCAGATACTACACTACATATGTTGGCTACAAAGATAAATAAGCCACAGCCTTTGGTCTGAAAAAACTCAGACTAGTAACAGGAATAGGTAGGAAATCTTTTACGTTGGTGACACAGCTGTCTCGGGGCATTATGGGAATAATGAAAGAAAGGGCACCTAATACTATCGAGGAAGGGGAAAAGGGAAAGGATGTAAGAAGAAGCATGCAAAATAAAAGGCAGGTGGGGATGGTGATCAAGGTAGAAGGGGACACCTGAGCAAGACCTTTAATGAGAAACATGGTAGAAAAAAAAGAGATGCTTGGGCAGGGGATTTAGCTCAGTGGCATAAGCGTCTGCCTGGCAAGCGCTAGGTCATGAGTTCGATCTTTGGTACCAAAAAAAAAAAAAAGGAGATGCTTGATGTTACTAAAACTACAACAGAGGCCTCTACTTAAAAAGTATGGACTGAGGCTGGTTCAGATTCCCTTCTCTGGAATCTACCTGTCTACTCCCAAAACCATAGGTGGAAGCTTTCAAGGCCTACAGTACTCTCAAATGTGTAAGAACTCAGAGATAAAATGCCCAGAATAGAACACCATCACAAAATATTTCTGCTTTCTGTAGTTTTTGTAGGAGACAGACCAATGTCAAGGCAGTGGTATGAGTCCTAAGATATCTCAATATATTAATAAAGTTCGGGACCACAGTTACCAAGTGTTACTTGACCTAAAAAATAATCTGTCTCAGGAAACTACCCATTCATCACTCTTCAGTTATAGGAACAGGTATTTTTCATTTCACACACCACCTAGATCATAAAAATGGGTATAAACTCCGATTAGCCAAAAACCTTACTGTCCTTTGCCTTTGTTTCAGGCAGACTGTTTACTTTCCTAACTCTGTGCCCTGACCCTCTGAAAGGAATTTATGGTCGAAACATAAATCTTTAGCAACCTCAATTGATTCCTTAGTAATACCACTTTAAAGATAAGCTCTTTCCACATGTGTAAACATCATATTGTTTCATTAGGGCAAGAAGCTAAAAGAAAAAAAAAACATAGGTATATGTGTAGGTATATAATTAAGATAGTTATACTACTGATTTCTCTGAGTTCACTGAAGAGAAGGATTTGTGCTGATATTGTTTGCACAAAAAAAAAAATAAAATCAAGACATTCCATATTAAAAAAATAAAAATAAAGATAAGTGCTTTCATACTGGGCACAATGGCACTGACCCATAGTCCTAGCTATGAGGGATGCTGAGACAAGAGGGTCAGGAGGAGTGCAAGTCCAGCCTGGGCAGCATCACAAGACCCTACCTCACAAAGACAAAAAAGCATAAGTGCTTTTGCAAATTTTGTTTTAGTTTTGGATCATGCAATAGCTTTAGTTTTGGATCGAAATGATAGGTTTCATGTGGAATCTTTTCTAGGTAGTAAGGTTTAAGCAATTAAGTAACACTTCCACTGTTGACTTCCTTTTCGATATACTTCTTACCCCAGAAGTACAAAATGATGAGAAAAGAAGGAAAAAATGGAAACGAAACCTTCAGAAACATGGATGGGAGAAGAGTTGAAAAAAAGAATCAAGTTACACTGTGTATAGGAGCAAATTCCCTGTGATGAATGTCATCATTATGTATACCTCAAATGTACCAAAAATCTAATTAAGAATTTTTTTAAAAAATCACAGAGGTTCCTAACAGGTGTAGTGGAGACAACAGTGTTTCACATGGACCCTTCTACATGAGAGTATTTTAGCTGTTAGAAAATGTGAGATATATGCCACAATACAGAACTAATACTAACAACCACTCCCATGTTTAAAAAGTGTCATACACTTTATAAATAATCCTCCTTGTCTCCCTAAGTGGTGGTTCACAGCAGCAGTGCCGGTTATCTTCCTTGAAACCCAAATGAGAAACAAAAGCTCAGTGATTAAGTGACTTGCCCAAGGTGTGCAATCACCCAGCTGATTTGTGGCAAAGCAGGAAGAGCAGAGAAAGAGGTAGCGTAGGAAGGGGAGGAGCAGAGGGTGATGCTGGAGGAAATACCACTCCTTTTTCTCCAGCTCCCAGGAAACGCCCTTGCACAGCTCACAGCCCTTCTCCAACTCCATTCTCTTTCTTTCAATCTTAAAAAAATAAAAAATAAAGAAAGAAGGAAGAAAGGAAGGCAGAAAAACAAGCAAGAAAGAAAAAGTAGGTTAAAAATGCTCCATGGAATTTTACTCTTTCTTCGCATAAAACAGAGACTGTTGGTAGAGGAACCTAGAAGAACACTTTAATCTACTAAGGAAGTCCCCGAGCTGATATCATATCTCACTATATACGGGCCATAAAAAGCAGAATGTATGACAAAAGTAAATGTCTATAGCTCATCACGGTGGTGCTCACCTGTAATCCCAGCACTTAAGAGGCTGAGGCAGGAGAATCAGTGTGAATTTGAGGCTAGTGTGGGCTACATACTGAGACCTTATCTCAAAAAACAAAACAAAACAACAGAAAAGTCACCCAAAATTAAATGCACAACAAGTTAAAGGGAGATTAAATAGAATTCTCTGAGTGTGAAAGGGGGGAAATTACAGTAGATGTAGTGCATTTCTATGTGACTTACTTTTCAGAAGACCACATTCCGCTACTGTGGCTTTCCTCACGGACAATCTGCTCTGCCTCCTCCAGCATGTACTTTTATCTTGCTTTTTCCTCTTTTACTTGGCCCACACCTGCTCTGCAGAGCCAGTTTCTCCTGCACTCTTTATTTTTACCTTTTCAAATAAAGTTTGCCACTGGAAAAAAAAAAAAACCAGAAGCAGCAGAAGTCTACATTAAACCATATGACTAGGTAAAAAGAAAACTATAATCACCTTGGTAGATGTGGAAAAAGTATCAAAATACTTTCAAAAACAATTTATGTATTTTCCTTATTTTTTTGAGACAAGGTCTCGCTATGTAGTCAGGCTGGTAAAACCATGTAGTCCACACTGGCTAAAACTCATGGTGATCCTCCTCCCCCAGGCTTTCCAGTGCCGGGATTACAGGTATGCACCATCACGCCCAGCTCATCTACCTCTTTTAAAAAGAAGTCAGCACACTAGAAAAATGTAACAAAAGGGGAAATTCTTCATGTGAAAAAGAATACTATGAAAGTATAACAACTATCATGCTCGATGGTGAAATAATACACAACTCCCAACCCCAAGAACAAGATGCCACTATCACTTTCAGTACTGAGGATTGAACCCAAAGCCTTCTCACTGAGCTACAAACCAACCAACCGCTCCATTATTTAGTTATTTATGTGTTTTACCTCTCCACCATTTAAAGACTTTTATACTTTTAAGACAGTGTCGTACTAAGTCCCTACATTGCCTAGATTGGGCTCAAATCTGCAATCCTCCTGCCTCAGTTTCTCCGAGTACTGGAATCACACCTGGCTCACTATCACCGCCTCTAGTCAATATTACATTGGTGGTTCTAAGCAGTCCAATAGAGCAAGAAAAAGAAGCAAAACACACAAAGGTGGGACAGGGAAGGGGAAAAAACTATGACTCACAAACATGACTGGGTACATAGAAAATCTCAAGACTTTATTGACAACTTCAACTTCTACCAAGGCTCAAGTAGTTCATAACAAACTGACTCAGCTTCAACAATTAGAAAAGCCACAGTAGGGCTGGGGATGTAGCTCAGTGGTAAAGCATTTGCCACGCACACAGGCCACAACAAATTACAAAAATCACAACTTTACAATAAGCTGATGATTATTTCTTGACCTATTCTCTGTGGATATTCTGTTAACTGAGAGCAAACTAGAAATTGTTCTGTTTGTTTCTTCGTCTTTTGAGACAGGGTCATGCTGGGTAGTCTAGGCTGACATTAAACTCATATGTAGTCCAGGCTGGCCTCAAATTTGTGGCAATCCTCATGCCTAAGCCTCCCAAGGCTTAGGCAGGGATGACAGGCATGCAGCACTATACCTGGCTGGAAATCACTCGATCCAAACAAAGGTCCAAACTCTACTGCAAAAAAGGGATATTAATAAAGCATTGAGTAGTGCTTGAAGTTAGTGAGACAGATTAAAATCTCAAGAGCTCCCAGATTTCCAGTTAATTTTTTCCACAGGTGACTCTCCTCCCTCTCCCGCTGGGGACTGAACCAAGGCCTTCTGTACTGAACTGCATCTCCAGCCCTTTATTCCTATTTTATTTTATTCTATTTTTTTGAGATGGAGTTTCACTACATTACCCAGGTCTTGAGCCTGTGATCCTCTTGCCTCAGCCTCACAAGTAGCTGGGATTACTGGCATGCGCCATAGGATACTTCTAAGATACAATCACATATTTACCAGAATGGCTAAAATGAAAAAGACAGCACATATCAAGTGTCAGACAAAGTATAAGACAGAACTGGGGATACGGCTTAGTGGCAGATCACTAGGTCACCATTAAGGTCTTGGATTCAATTCTTACTGTTGTACAAAACAAAAAGTCTTAGAGGTTATAGAGTAACCCAAATTCTCATACAGTACTATAAAAATGCAAACTGACACTATAAAGTTAACAATGTAACTGGACAATATAATTATAGTCTTAGATATATATCCAAAGTAAATGAATTCAGATATTCACAGCAACACCATTCATAATAGCCCAAACTAAAAATGATTAACTGTCCATCAACAGTGAAAAGAAAAACAGTGGTACAATCACACAATGAAATATATAGAGCAATCAAAATGAATAATATAGAACAAAATACAACAATAAGGATGAATCTTACTAATACAAGGGGGAGTGAAAGAAACTAAGACACAAAACAGTAAATATTATACCTTTCAATTTATGTAATGTACAAGGACAAACAATATTATATTACACCTCCATATCAAGATGGTTATTACCTTGCAAGTAGGAGTAATGATTAGAAGGGATCATAAGTGGGGCTTCAAAATCACATGCCAATTACACAAGCATGTTCAGTTTGCAAAATGTATCAAACAAAATACTTACTGTATGTATGTCAATAAAAATTCATGCAACACTTTAAAAAATATCATAAGACATGGTAAGATTTTAAAAGGAAGGGGAAATACATGAACTATTGTTTTTATAAACTAGACCTAGTTCTACTTGAGTAGTAGGAAGTAGTTAACCTTACCCATGCATTCTAATCTAAAAGGTTAAAAAATAATAGTCCAATTAATGTAATAATTATCTAAATCTTTTGGGTGTATCCAGACTCAATTATTTCCACTGATGGTATCTGGGCCATGAGAAATAGGAAGCTCAAGTAAGAACAGCATGACTAAACTAATAATAAATTGGTAATAAAGCATGCTTAATAAAGCATGGTAAAGAAGTTTTGGTAATTTACTTTAGACCCCAGTTTAAAAATAAAATCTGATCTAAATGTAATACAAATAAAAACAAAATGATTACATTTTTTTCTGTACAGAGGGGTATTTTTCCACTTTATAGCTGATTTGTACCTATTATGACACACTGGTTCTGAGAGAAGACAATCTGCCCGCCTTGGATAATGTGGGTTCTGGCAACTTGATCTGCATCTCCCTCAGTATGATTCTTCAAGCCTATCCGGACCCATCGAGCCCCTTTATCCTATTCTGGTGGCATTACTTTAACAAATGATCTCTTTGCTCCCAGACATTGTTGGACTCTTTTGGTCAAACTGGACTTTTTGATTTCATTTAATTTTGTCAATCAAGAGTCAAGTGAAACTTTTACACGGCACTTAAACTGACAAAGGCACGTAGATCTGTCAGATTTGGGAAGCCTTCACAGATTTCTCCTAAAAAAGAATATGGGTTTTTTGTTTGTTTCTTGGTGCTGGTGCCAGTGATGGGGATCAATCCAGAGTGTAACACATGTCGGGCAATCATTCTACCACTGAGCTTCATGCCCAATTTTAAAGTATGTTTAAATAAACAAAGCATGTAACCTGCTACAGAGCAGGCATCCACAAATGGCAGCCTTATTATTATAATCATTATTACGCTCCTATAAGAGTGAGATGGAAATAGACTACCTCAATAACCACCAGGTTATTACTGGCATTCTTAACACATCATCATGCAAATTCCAGTTGCATACTGTCATCTCCAGAAGTCAAAAACATTCATTGGGCAGTCTGGTAATAGTATGGTAATTTATAAGACTATGAGGAAAATAGACATAATTATCCCTGTATAATTGTTATTGGTGAGCCAATTAGTAGTTCTCAACAGGTGACAATTCTGCCCATTCCCCCAGGAAACATTTGGCAATGTCTGGAGACCATTTCTGCTGGTCACAAAGTGCTGCTGGCATGTAGTGAGCAGAGGTCAGGGATGCTGCTAAGCACCTACAATGCACACGACAGCCTCCATTGACAAAAAACTGTCTGACCCAAATTTGTCAATAATGCTGAGGGTGAAAGATGCTAGTTTGATTTTGTCACCTAAAAATAATGGATGAGAATCACTATGACCAATTCTATTCACTTAAACCAAGCCCAGGAGACAGCTTCATCAAAATACAGGAAGAGGGCCCAGTGGTTTAGCTCAGAGGCACAAGTACCTGCCTGGCAAGCACGACGTCATAAATTGGGTACCCGGTACCAAAATAAAAATAAATAAATGAAAATTTTAAAATACAGGAAGATATCTGTTTAAATTCCTGTTTATCTATTCATCTTTTCATCCAAATCTAAACCAGAAAAGGTTTTAATAGGGAGAGGGGAAATACTGATGATGGGAAGAAAAGACAGAAGAGGTTTACAGGAAGCTTGTCCTTGAGTAAGCCTCTAGCGCACAAAGAAAGGGTCTTAGAAAAGAGCTCAGCCAGTGTACTGCTGGAAGCCTTACTGAATGTTCAGTTAGAATACTGCACAGCACGTACAGTTTTTCATGGATTTATACTTTCAATAACTCATCAGATAGATCGTATTATGCTATTTTTCTTGTATGGAGAAATTAAACCTCAAAGTAGTTAACTGATTACAGCCACAGAGGCATTAAACAGAAGCAGGACTCACAACTAATTCTTCACATATTGAAGCACCATACCTTAACCACTTCATTAAGTTAAAAAAGTCTTGTTTATATTTATAGGCCAGGGATTTAGCTCAGCGGCACAGCACCTGCCTGGCAAGCACAAGGTCATGAGTTGGATCCCGGTACCAAACAAACAAACAAACAAGTCTTGTGTCTGTACAGGAACTAAATTTCTGGAAGGCTAGTCACAGAAATGGCAAGGAGGGTTACCTACACTATCATGTGCCCCTACCCAGTCCTAGTGCTGGGGATTGAACCCTTGGGCACTCTACCACTGAGCTATATCTGCAGTGCTTTTCGTTTTTCAGTTTTGAGATAGAGTCTTGCTAAGGTACACAGTCCTCAAACTTGAAATCCTCATACCTCAGTTTCCTGAAGAACTGGGGTTACAGGCATATGTCACCATGCCTAGTTAGGCAATTTTTATTCTATTCTATTTTTTTTGGTACTGGGAATCAAACTCATGACCTCGCGCTTGCCAGGCAAGCACTTAAGCCACTGAGCTAAATCCCCGACCCAGGCAATTTTTATTCTTAAGTTTTAAAAAGATAACCTTATTGGACTCTTATGCACTAAATAAAGCTTAATAAAGTTACAAGCCCAAACCACATTTGTTTTTGTTAACTTGGACTGTCTGTATCACAATATAACAGAGCTAATTAATAGAGAAAAACTCTGGACTCTACCTCCATTCCTTGTTGTTACTGACAACTTGATTACCTTAAAAAACTAATTTGCTGTTCATAATGAGAACAACTTCCAAAAGATTTTTAAATGTTTTGTAATGTGGGATGAAAGGTCTAAGCACACAATGCAACAGAGAACTGACCACCTAAATCCAGAACCTACCTTCTCACTCAACTGTTGATCCACTGCGATTTGGCCCAATATTGCTGCAACTGTAGTCTCTATTTTGTTTCTTTTTACACATATAATACTGACTTCTGGTATTTCAGAAAATAACAGTCTAAATTCTTTCTTTTTAATCACAGATGCTATAGTTTCTCTCTCCTTTTCCCTCCCTCCTTCCCATCTCTTCCCTACCCTTCTTTTCTATTTTGCAATGCTGGCAATCGAACACATGCTAGCTATACTCCCAACCTGTTTGTTTCTTTATTTAGACACAGACATGGATACAGATTTTGATTTTATGAACTGACATTCCTCCAGCCTCCATCTGGCCAGATGCCTACAACTCTAACATTATATCCCTACTATGTTACCCAGAAAAATAATAAATACATCAGTACTTTCTTCTCTCCATGGTTATGCTGGCATTGTTACTTAATTCAGATTTATTGAACATATGCAATGTGATACAGACATACACATTACATGCATCTTGCTATGAATTCTTACCACAAACCCATGATACCTACGACTACTATCCTTAACTTGGAAAAGAGGAATAAGAGGCTTGAAAAGGAAGTAATGGATTCTAGGTCACACAGAATCAGGATTTCAATCTAGGCATTGTGGCTCCAGAGTCCAAGTAACAATACCACTCAGATAATTACCCACATTCTTACCCAGATCCAAAAGTATTTCTATTAAGAAAGACTCTTAGTTGGGCATGGCCTATAATCCCAACACTCTGGGAGGCTGATGTAAGAGGACAGAAAGTTCAAGCCCAGTCTGGGCAATTTAGTGACTTGCTAAGACCCTGTCTCAAAAGAAAAAGAAACGGCTGAGAATGCAGTCCAGTGCAAAGGCTTGCTGTACAATCTCTAGTCCCACAGTGGGAATTAAAGGAGGAGAAATATGCAACAGGGCCCAGTGGCACTTTCTGTGCCATAGCACATGTCTGTAATCTCAGCACCACGAGAAGCTGAGGCTGAGGTCCTGCCTGGACAGCTCAGTAATAAAAGGGACTGAGGATATAGCTCAGTGGTAGAATAGTGGAGGCTCTACTTCCAGGAGTACGTCAAACAACTAATAATTAAAGTAAAATTAACAGAGTGAAAATGTAATCTGTGGAATGGGGGGAAACCTGTGGAAATTATATCAGATAACAGGTAAATACTTAGAATATATTTTTTAAAACTCATAAAGCAACAACAACAAAAATTATGTGTATCAAAAGTTTTCCTATGAATAAGAACTGGGTATAGGGCCATACTAATACATAAAATCTTATGAAAAATTTTATTTTATAATTATCCATATAATAAATAAACACAATGATCTAGAAATGCTTCAAAGGTTGCAACAAGCAGGCATGTTACACACCTGTAATCCCAGCACTCCGGAAGCTTAAGCAGGACAGGAGTACGACCACAGATTCAAGGCTGGGCTGGGCTGGGCTGGGCTATATATTAAGTGCAAGGCCAGCTTGAAGTACATAGCAAGACTGTCTCCAGCAAACCTACCATCCTCTTCCACACACATATACCTGTACTCCTTCATCCTCACCTGGGTTCTCAAATAATAAAGTGAACTGAGAGGAGCAGGACTGTGAGAGACTCCTTAAGGGCTGTGAACTTCTCATTTCTCTGTCAACTCATCCAGGTCCCAAAAAGCTCAAACAAGATAATGTGACACTAAAACCAGATACAGGGCAGTCCTCATTACACAATCATTTCGTAATTTCAGAACAATTTATATGTGTATTTTGTTCCACTATCACTATTGATAAAAACCTTCAGTATATCTAAGAATGAATAAACATCGTTTCTTCCAATCTTATTATAGAAAGGATCACAAATATAATGCTCACAAGGCCAGAAAGGTAATGTAAATGAACAAAACAGACTAATTAGAAGGGATGCATCCCCATCTGAAAGAGAAATAAATCTTCACTAGCCCAAATCAATTGTTCTGAAGCAGGAATGTAGGTTTATTGTTACTAGATCTTCCTGTTTTTCCAAAAGAGACTACACTAAGCATTTTTCAGTATTACAGATTCATATTTTAAAAAATAAACAACTGGAAAACATATCTACATCCTCCTTCCCTTCCCATACTGGTCCACTTGCTTTTTAAATAAGGTCACACCTACTCTAAAATAAAAGCAACACAAAGTGAGGCAATAGCAACAAGTTGGCATAGGGAAGAAAAAGGAACTATGTGCTAGTGGGTGCCAATATTGCTCAGAAATTGAAACTTACTAGGGTTAACAAGGATCTTCGAAGCTACTTAATTCAATACCTTGTAAAAAGAAGCTTATATGAAATAACTTGCTCAGCTTAAGAGGGAAGGAAGGAAAGGAGGAAAGGAACAGAGGGAGGGAAGAAGGGCAGGCAGGCAGGCAGGCAGGAAGGAAGGAAAGGAAACTACCCTGTGCCAAGTCAGAGTGACTTTTCCAGTATATTATACTGACTCTCACAGGGATAGAACCAAAGGGGGTAAAAAAAATCTATTTTGCCAACTGAATGCCACTCTAGATTGGTCTGTAGTACAAGCTCAAAACCAGGAGTTAATGTCACTGATAATCTACAACACATTCAGAGCTCACAAATACTCATCCTATGTGGGCATGATGGTATGCATCTATAGTCTCATCTACTCAGGAAGCAGGAGAATCATCTGAGCCCAAAGGTATGTGTGGCTGAGCAGCACAGAGATAAACCTCATTAAAAAAACAGTAGTAACAGCTGTGAAATCTGTGCTATGTATTCAAAGGTCTAAATGTAAGTAAACATTTAAACATAAAATAGTACCTACATGAAATACAGATGACATAAAAACATAACAATGGCTATGAGTTTGAGGTCAGCCAGAGCCACACAGTGAGTTCACGAGCAGCCTGAACTAACTAACTAAATAACAACGAAAGAAAGAAAATAATTTTTTTACCCTAGGTTACATGGTGTCCAATACTCCCAGCCTCTAAGGCCCACTAGCAGAGCACATGGGAAATACAGAGCAGCCCAACAGAGGAAGGTAGAAACATTCACCAACTCAAAAGGAAAAAAAGGCAACCGACTAACATTTGTTTTCATTTTTTGTTTGAAAAGCAAAATTTCAGACCTGAGGATCAATGGAACAGATTAGAAGATGCAAGTATAAGTACAAAGACACTCAACCACCTGATATTTGACAAAGGGGCTAAACATGTTCACTGGAAGAAGGATAGCCTCTTTAATAAATGGTGTTGGAAAAATTGGCTCTCCGTGTGCGGAAGACTGAAACTAGATCCATGCTTATCACCATGCACAAAACTAAAGTCTAAGTGGATCAAAGACCTAAACATTAAAACAGAAACACTAAATTTACTGGAAGATAGGGTAGGTAGAAGTCTTGGAGACATAGGGGTAGGCAGAAAATTCATGAACAAAACGCAAACTGCACAGGAAACACTTCAGAGAATCAACAACTGAGATCTCATATTATTGAAAAGTTTCTGCACTTCAAAAGAAATCACCAACAAAGTGAAAAGAAAACCCACAGAATGGGAAAGAATTTTAGTCAGCAACTCCTCAGACAAAGAACTTATATCCAGAACATATAAAAAGCCACCCAAATTCAAAGACCCTCTCCAAAAATGGGCAGCTGAGATGAACACACAGTTCTCAGACAAAGATATACAAATGGCAAATAAATACCTGAAGAAATGTTCACCATCATTGGTCGTTCGAGAAATGTAAATTAAAACAACATTGATATTTCATCTCACTCCGGAAAGAATAGCTGCCGTCAAGAAATCGACTGATAACAAATGTTGGCGAGGATGCGGGGGAAAAAGGAACACAGCTCCACTGTTGGTGGGAGTGTAGACTGGTGCAACCACTTGTGGAAATCAGTATGGAGAATTCTCAGAAGACTAGGATTAGAGGCTCCATTCGACCCAGCTATTCCCCCCTCCTGCGTATTTTCCCAGAAAAACTGAAAAGGTCATATCACAGTGATATATGTGCACCCATGTTTGTAGTAGCGCAATTTGTAATAGCTAAATCTTGGAAACAACCAAGACGCCCATCAACCACAGAGTGGATGAAAAAAATGTGGTATTTTTATACAATGGAATATTACTCAGCTATGAAGAAGGGTGATCTTGAGGCCTTCATAGGTAAATGGAGACAACTTGAGACTATCCTTATTAGTGAAATAATCATATTTATAAATATCACATTGTGTCTCTAGTGTAAAAGTAATAAGAAATGTAGAAGTAATAAAACCCCAAAATGTGTAAAAAAAAAAAGAGGAAAAGAAAGTGCTCTAATGGATATAACTGCATGTATGTTTAAGTGTGTAAGATACATGACCACGTTACTAAGTTCTAAGTTACTAAGTAAGATCACTGAGCAGAACTGTTTGCAGTCTCACTATTTGAATGTCTACTTTGTGTGCTTTAATTCTGTAACTTGAACAACTATTTCCAAGATGACAGTATATAATTTATCAAGTAGTGATTTCTTAGTGTTTTTTCTTCTTTTTTTCCTTTGGAATTCTGTATTGTTGCTACCCTTTTTTCTGTTTTGTTTTTTTCTCTTTAAACAACATTTTAAAAAAAGAAAAGCAAAACTTCAAATGTATCTGCTCCATAAAACCATAAAAATACACGTTCAAATTAAATATATAGGACATGGTGGCACATATCTGTAATCCTAGCACTCGGGAGATCGAAGCAATAGATTGCTGCAAGTTTGAGGCCACCCTGAGCTACAAAGCAACACCTTGTCTTAAAAAACAAAAACAAATTAAAATACATAAAATTCAAGGTAAAATTGAAGGAGAAAAAAGTCATATCTTTTGTTTGACATAGTCCTGCAAAGGTTATCTTTGAAAGTTTGCTACTTAAACTGCTACATAAGTTGTAAACTATACTTAGAATCCTAGAATTCTAGAGTTGAATGAAGAAGTAGTAGAAAGTATTCAGGTTTTATCTTAGTTTTGTAGACATGTTCCACAAATCTGTATATTCACACTAACACAGGAGACATCAAAAGAATACCTTCTCTTTTTTTCTAAGACAAGATCTCTCCATGTATTCCATGCTGTCCTCAAACTCTCAGTGATCTTGCCTCAGCCTCCCAAATGCTGTGGTGAGCACTACCACATCCAACAGAATATTGCAAAAACATCTTGGAAATACATTCCAACACTGAATTTCTTTATCATAAGAAATACAATCACAAATACTAGTTACTGGCTACACTGACATTCAGTATATAGAAGTGGCAAATTTTAACCGAAAAACAAATCGTTTATGAGCATGGCTTTCTCCAGAAATCCATTCAACAAATTCCTTCCACAAACTCCTTCCACAAATACTTCATGAATTCCTACCATGTCCTACCTACTCCTGCACCTGGCACAAGGCTAGGCGCCATTATAGGGGACACACACTCCTTCAGAGCTCTTGGTCCAAATATGATTCCACATGCCTAAAAGAAAATAGTCTATTAAGTTGATCAAAAGATCATCATGTTAACTAAACAGGACTTATATTCCCTACCAGATCCTAGTAGCATTTCTAAAAATCTAGCCCTTGGCTGCTGGGGTAACAGCATGGAAAAAAATTACAGAACTTAGAACTAGAAAGACCCTGACTCTTTTTTATTATAAGCAACTCCCTCTTCTAAATCAAAGCCTATATTGAACAAATCTTAAAGCCTATATTGAACAAATCTCTCTGCCTATTACCCTCAGACTCACTCTGTCTTTTCCAAGCCTTTTTTCTTAGGCGTTGTTTCCCTCCACTAGCTTCTTACTCGGTCATCCATAAAACAATCCTCATTTTCCTCATGCTTCTGCTTAAGGCCGCTCTTTTTCATTTACTACCTAATTTGTCCAAACTCAGTATCACACATTTTTCAAAACCACCCTCCTTGTAGGCCCCCATGAAACCTGGCTTCTGTCCCTACTCTTTATGTGCTAATTACCAGCATCCCACCAACCTGCTCTCTTGGAACACCTTTGGCAGACCAGCCTCCTGCCGGGCAGGGCTGACATGTCACCCGCCTGGACTTCTTCCCACATCTGCAGCTGAATCTTTGTGTCTTCTCATTCCTAGTTGCCCCTCCTAGTCCAGGGTTCTGTCGGCTTTGATCTCCAAGACACTCAGTCTTCGGACCACAGGCTCCATCTCCCCGCATACCCAAGTGATCACTACAGCCTACTAAATCTACTTTTATATACATCTGCCAATGACACTCTTCTCCCTTTTCATTTACACATCTTTTTTATTGTTTTTCTGAGACAGGGTCTCCCTACATTGTCCAGGCTGACCTCAAATTCTGGAGTCAAGCAATCTTCCTGCTTCAGCCTGGGCTATCTGGGCCTGCAGGTACATGTACCCCGCTTTATCGGTACTATTTCTGAACTCTTCATCAATCTCTGCCTGTATTTCAAACTGTGTTTTTAAAAGCCAGCCAGATTAAACCAAAAATGCAATCTTCACACATTACACTATTGCTCTAAAAGTATCCGAGTCGCTTTAGTTGCCATGGGATAATATGTCACTGTCTTTTTATTACATTGTGAATTTCCCTACTTCTGAGCCCCCTACTACTCCCTAGGCCCCCCCATCTCCCTTATTTTCACATTTTGGGGGGATTTCAATTTATGTAATCTATTTGGATCATATCTATCTCTCCTCTTCTGAGCCTTTGCTAATACCATTCCTACCTTCTGAAATATTCTGTGAACTACCCCTGTCTATTTACCAAGGATTATATATTCTTCAAAGACACTTGCTTCAATCCCATGTACTCAATGAAGCATGTGCTGATCTCACAGGTAGAAGAGCATTCTGAGCAAAGGGAAGATCTGATGCCTATGATCTGATGCAAAACCAAGTGGAGTATTGTAACAATGGTCGAGACCACTGTGATTGAAATGGAAGAAAAGAGATTATTTTGGAGACAAGATCAGACAGGTACCCAGGCATGGTGGCACAAGCTTATAATCCCAGTGCGGGAGGCTGAGACAGGAAGATTGCTATAAATTCAAGGCCAGCCAGAATTACAGGATAAAATTGTCTAAAAAACAAAACAAAAACCCAAGATTAGAAGGGTAGTAACAAGCCAGATCCCTTAGGGTCTTCTTTTTTGTGGTACTAGGAATCAAACTCAGGACTTGCACTTGCCAGGCAGGCTCTGCTGCTGAGCCACACCCTGGTCCTCCTGGACTGGAAAAACTGTTTTTAAATCCGAGCAAATGAAAAAAAATTTGAAAATTAAAAAAAAAGTAAATCTGATCAAATGCAGATTGAATCCAAGATTTTAACAAAACATAAAACTATGAAATGAGTTAGATTTCTGAAAAGATCATGAGGCAGGGCACGGTGCACCTGCCTATGATTTCAGCACCTGGGAAGCTGAGGCCAGGCTAGGCTACATAAGTTCAAGGCCAGTCTGAATTACACAGCAAGATCCTGTCTCAAACACTAACAAAAAAAATTTTTTTAAACAAAAATTTTTTTAAAAATCATGCTGACAGGCCATACAGAGAGAGAGGCAAGTATAGATTTAAGGAGATTTATTTAGAAGCTATTCTAATTTGGGTTAAAGACCAGAATGGTGGAATAAGAAACAGAATTGGGATTTACACACTTATTGGATGGAGACATATGAACAAGAAAGAAGCTAAAGATGACGCTAAGACATTAGTTTAAACAAATAAAGAATAAAGACACCATTGACTGAGATGGGAGATATCCTGAAAGGCAGAATAGCTTTGGGGACAGAGATATCAAGATAGGGCTGGGGGTGTACTTCAATGCTTACCACATGCCAAGCCCTGGGTTTAATTTAAGTCAGGAAAACACACACACAGACACACACACACACACACACACACACACACACGATACAGACATAGGTTCCAGCAAAAGTTTAAAATAGATCTAGTGTAATTTGCTTCACAAAATTCTTTCCGTGATTCTGGTTGCAAACCAAATTGGACCACGACTGAATCTAATTTCCCTACAAGGTCAACATTGAACCTAACCACTGAATTTGATTCAGGTCTCATTCAACTTGGTTTGTGATCAGAACTGTGGAAAGAATTAAGTTGCGACCAGAACTGTGAACTGAAGCATCACTGTACTGAGCATCTCCATCAGTCACTTTCTCATTACTGAGACAAAGGACTCAACATCTGCAATTTAAAGGAGGAGACGTTTAGTTTCAGTTTGCTTTGGCTCACATTTGTAATCTGTGATTGGCTGGCTCCAAGGCAGAAACATCATGGGGGAAGGATGTGGAGAAGCATCGTTGCTCAGTTCACAGCAGCCAGGAAGCAGAGTAAGGGAATGGTGCCAGAGGGAAATAGGCAAGAGACCATATGGAGAATAAGGACAATAACAAATTCATGATTCCACCTAACATAATAGAAGCATCACACAGAAAATCAGAAACACACCAATCCCTTCCTCAAAGTCTCAACAGTTCTAGCACTTTTCAAAACTCCATGTCTCTTTTGTGACTCAACACAAACTCTTAGCTGTTAACGTCTATGAAAATCAAAAACACACTGCATAATCCCAAAGTATAATGGCACAGGATAAACATTCCCTTTCCAAAAAGGAGTAAGAGTGAATAGCAAAGACTCATACCTAAGCACGACCAAAACCCAGCAGGGTACACATCAAGTCCATTATGTCTAGCATCTAGGGCAATGGTGGTAGACATGACTTCCAAAGGGCTGGGTGGCCCTACTCCTATGACCTTGCTGGAACAGCCCACATATCCTCTTTATTGGGCTGGTTCCACTCGTCTCTTCAGCTTTCCTCAGACAACATTCCAGGATCTTCTTAGGATTTCCACTGCTTTATACACTGTACTTGTAGGATCTCTTTACCTGATCTTCCAGGTCTTCCTTTGAAATCCGGGTGGAAGCCTTCCTGACCCCACAACGCTGCGTTCTGAATGCCAGGACAACCAGCATCACACAGACAATGATAAGGTCTGTGGCAGGCAGGAGCACTAGCCAGACCCCCTTGAATTATGCCTATAGAAGCCTTTGTGCTTGCTGGCAGAGCACAGTGAAATGAATCTGAGGAAATCAATTCCACAGAGGCTCTTCTTTTTTTGCACCCTTGAGTCTTGCAATGGATGGTGTCTTGCTGATTTCTGAGATGCCCTCAAGGCATCTTCTCATCCTGTGCCAAGTACTGGGATTCTTTTTGATGATCTAACCACTAGTGGCCCAACCTCTTGGGTCCCAACTTTATGCATGCTTCCTTCTGGGTCAAAATTTAAGTTTTCCAAGGTTTTTTTGCTCTGCCTTTTGCCCCTGAGTCTCACTATAAATTTAATTAAAAGCAGCTAGGAGTACCCAGCCACGGCCTGAATGTTGGCATGTCTTGAAATTTCCTCCACCTGATTAGTCTACTGCCCTTAATCTCCGTCCTCTACAAAGTCTGGGGACACAGCCAAAATATAGGAAACTTTTCAGCCAGAGTACAACACATATCGCCTTTAGTCCAAATGCCATCAGAGTCCTTGTTCCAAAATGAAATGTCCTGAGCCTAGCTTTTACTATCTGCATTCATATCAGTATTCTGATATTCCAAACTCTGAGCAGAGGCACCCATCAGGCTCTGCTGTCTATATTATAAGGCTTCCCCTCTACCCACATCTCCAAACCTTTCCAAACTTGTTCGAAAGGCTTCTAAACCACAGAACCACAGTCACACAACAACCCCACTTTCTGGTACCAGTTACTCATTCTCTCATTACTGGGACAAAATATCCAACGGCAATTTAGAGGAGAGGTTTATTTGGACTCACAGTCTCAGTCAATGACAGGCTGGTTTCAAGGCAGAAATATCATGGTGTAAGGGTGTGGAGGAGTAAAGCTGCTTAGTTTATGATGGTTGAGAAGCAGAGCAGGGTAACAATGCCAGAGAACACTGGGTGAGGGACTATATGTAGTATTCAAGGTCACTGCCTCCATAACCCATCCAGATATACCCAGAAGCATGCTTTACTAATGTGTGAGGCACTTCTTAATCAGTGAAATTGAGATATCAGGATTAACAATCACAGAGTCCCAAGAGGAAATGCTGAGTGGGAAGTATATGGCCTAAATTTGAAATTCAGAGGAGAGATTTTGGTTAGGTACACATTTGGTAGTTATCAGAATATCAATCAGGTCTATCTTATGGCATTCCTGCGATGACAGTTATCTTCTGTATCTGCACTGTCCCACTCAGTTTATTTGTCTTGAAAAATGACCCAGTACTCAGGAGGCTGAGGCAGGAGGATTGTTGCAAGTTCGAGACCAGCCTGGCTACGAAGTGAGTCCAAGGCCAGCTTTAACTGCAGAGTGAGACCCTGTCTCAAAAAGGCAAAAAAAAAAAAAAAAAAAAAGAAAAGAAAAATGGCCAGGCTGCCTGAGGAACTGAATTGATTCAAACTGATACATCTTGTTAGTGGCTGCATACCCAACAAACCATATACAGATAGAATTTAAATCAATGTGACTAGATGAGAATCCTAAATGGATGAGTGCAAGTAGAGAAGATGCCTCAAGTTTAGGTATGAGTGTGGGTCAATAACCATGAATTACTGATGGGGTGGGGCAAATCATCATCAAGAGAAGAGAAAAATACTTAATGGTATGTTTGACTATAACCATCATTCAGCAATTACTGCATTTATATATAATATATACATAAATGACATACATGCGTACATTATATCTATATACACACACATATATGAACAAGACTCAAAAATGTTAAATGAAAAAAAGTAACTCAAAAAAATTTTTCCATAAGATTAAAAGCAGACAGAAGAATATATTATGTAGGGCCGGGGATTTAGCTCAGTGGCTTAAGTGCCTGCCTGGCAAGCGTGAGGTTGAGAGTTTGATCCCCGGTACCAAAAAAAAAAAAGAATATATTATGTAAGGTTTCAAACATGATAAACCATAAAGAAACACTAAGAAATTATCTGAATACAGGATAACATAGGATTTTTTTTGTGTGCTTGCTGAGACAGAGTCTCACTATGTAGTTTAGGCTAGCCTCGAACTCATGTTGATCCCTGCCTCAGTTTCCTGAATGCTGGGACTGCAGGCTTGTGCCACCATGCCCAGCTCATATACGTCTTATATATCTCTTTGTCAAGATGTCTGACCAGGAAACAAATGCCCAAATACTGAGAGAGGAGATATAACACAACAGGTTAATAGCTCAGACTCTCATGCCATAGAGACATTGGTTAAATCCATGGTCTTCCAAGAAAGAGCTGTGAGGTTTTATGTTGGTTTCAATTTTCTGAATTTCCGTCTCAAAGAACCTTATCTTGAATCTCTGGTTGGTCATGCTATGCCCTAGACTTCATCAATGAAAGTGAAGAACAGTGGGAGAGACCCATACAAAAAATCTCTACCTAAGACAAAGCACTTAGGTATACAAAACTGTTAAAACAGATGCTTCCTTTAGAATTATAAATTAGACATGCTGGGGACAATCGGAGTCTAGCCTGCCAGGAATGAATTTAGAACACAAGATAGTATTCTGAGTGGCAAAAGGACTGAAGGAGGCACACACCCTGTATTCACTATCCTTACTTCTTTCTCTTTGCCCAGGGATCTTTTTGTATGCGGTAGAGGACTTTGTGGTGTCCTGGAAAATATGCAGAGGGGGAAATATGTTCCATAGACTCTTCCATTGCAACAGACCCTCTTAGTATTATTGCTACTATTACAGTCTAAGCAGTAGAGCCTAAGTCCATCACACAGGCAGGTTTCTCTGACTCAGATCTCAGTCTCTTTCCATCTCTCTCTCTCTCCCCACTCCAACATCCCATACAAAGACACTTAATTTTTAAACTATCATATTAATTAGATCATCCCTGTTGAAACCCCTTGTTGACTTCCTATTCAATATTCACTATAATTCTGTAATAATTAGAGGAAAAAAATTCCTACTAAAATTCAAGGCCCAGGCTAGCATTATCCTGCCCTCATGGTATGGGACTAGGGCCTCCGAATTCCCTCAGGGAAAATTCTCTGAAGTTTCAACTAATCTCTTCACTGTCCTCTCAACACAAATTACCTGTACACCTAGGCTGGATCACACTCACACCTACCCACATTCCACCCCTTCTGCGACGCCCTCTAAATCCAACGCTAATCTCTGATCCCTCACGGTTCCTAAAGCACAAACTGTCCATCCTTTCCGTTTTCTTAGCCTTATCACATTCATCCTTTTCAGCTGGCTATACTGTTGTGACATATAAAACGGCTCCAACCAAGTCAATATTTCTTAAGAGGCAGGCCACCACGTACACACAGCGTCTATTCCATCCCTGCAAGTGTAACAGGTCCTACATATTATTAAAACCAGGACGGGTTCAAATAACGACCTAAGTAGGGGCAGACAATACTGCCTATCTCTCTCTATTTGCTATATGTGCTGCCTAGGCGAGCACGTCTATCTCTATTTACAATACAGGTATCTAGCGTTAACTATACCGCTGAAAATTTCTAGTATACACAGAGCAGTGCTGAAGTGGAAGGAGCGCGCCACCGGACGGCAAAAAGAACCGTCGTCCTAATCCTGATTTTGACACAATCTCTGCAAGGTGGGGAAATCACACAATCCCTTTTGGCCTCAGTTGTCAAAAGAGTACCTTAAGGGAGCTGCTGCGGAGGACCGCAAGGCATCTGTAGGCTCCCCAATATCCCCCAACACTGTCTCTTCACTGCCGCTGAGACAGGCAAACTTTTACAGTTCCCAAGGCGGGCATTTCCCTGGTCTTGGAAACTCGGTAGCCTCAGGAAAAAGCGGAGAGCAGGGTGAGAAGCGGTGGCCCCGGGCTCACCGGATTCCTCCACCCGAGGGCGCGGGCGTCCGGAAGGTCGCCAGCCTCTCACGGCCGACCGCCCGAGCGGCTCCCGCGAGCAGCCGGGACTGGGTCCGACCCCACGTCCCCGGCTCACTGCCCGCGACCTTGGCGGCCCAGGCCCTGGCTCCCGCCGCCGAGCCGCCCTTCCAGGCTGCGGGGCGGCCTCACACGGCCGTCCGTGTCCCAGGCCGGCGGGACCAACGGCGTGAGAGGCGGCCGCAGCGGCTTGAAGTGCTGAATCACCACTTTGCAACGGGGCGCCAAACCACCGTGACCCTCGGGCCCGGAGGGCCGGGCGCTCTGGCCGCTTACCCACAGAGACCCTCCAGGGGCAGCAGACGGGTGCGGAGGACGGAGCGGAGGGTGCTGGGCAGCGCGGGGTGCAGCAGCCACGCGAGCCGGTACCGCATTCCCAGCGCAGCCGCTGGGATCTCGGCGAACGCTTCCTCCTTGCGCCGGGAGCCGGCGCAGCGTACTGCGCATGCTCTTTTCGCGCCGCGCCGCCGCGCAGCCGGAGAGACTTCCGCTCCGGGTTTTCCACAGAGCCCGACTCGGCTGGACAGCGGGGAGCGGCTTGCGAAAGTCGGGGGCAGGTGGGCCGCGTTCTGGCTAGCGAATTCCAAAACCCGGCCCCTAGGACCCCCTGGGTAGGAGGGTCGCATTTGTGTGCTCCCGTGAAGGCGGCTGTGGGGATCCGGTGAGCGGCCGGGCGCTCTCGGGAATGGCGAGGCCGCGCGCTGCGTCTCCCGAGGCAGCCCTGCTGCCCGAGCCCGGCCTCTGCCGGTGTGGATAGCGGCCGCGAGCGCGCCACCCACGGGCTCCCTCGCCGCGCGGAGGGAACCCCGCTCGGTCGCGCTGCGGCCCAGGCCCAGGCGGCAAGTGGGGGAGTCCAGGCCAGTGGAGGTCCAAGAGGCGGGCCGGGACCCAGGAGTAAATGACCATCGTGAAGCACCTAGCGATTTAAGGACGTGGGTGCATGTGAGACAGGCTCAGCAAAACAAGGCTTTTGTGTTCAAATCCAGAGAAGAAACTACTACTGCGTACTAGTCCTGCTATTGTCAGTCTACTTCAGTCATTAAAGACAGGAATTCTTTGCCGGATGGCTTCTGGTGCTTTGCATCCACAAATAGCCCAGTATTTGTTATGGGTTGGGAGGTCCCATTACATTTTAGGGGCTGTAAGTGGGGGATCTAGAGGAGTGCTGTTAGGGATGATGAACCCCCCCCCCCAAGTACTTCCAGGTATCTGATGTGGCCAACCAAAAATTGCAGGGAAACACAAGGATCAGAATACTTTTTATTGCCAGGGATTTAGCGCAGGGCACAAGAGCCTGCCTGGGAAGCGCAAGGCCATGAGTTTGATCCCCAGTACCAAAAAAGAAAAAAAAAAAATATTGCTTCAAATGGCAGTTTAGTAGGAAGGTACGATAATCACGTCGAATTAATGTATCATGAGATGCCCAGATTTTTTTGATGGTAAATGCAAGTAACTTGGTTTTTAGAGAATTTATTTATTTATTTTTTGTTACCAAGAATTGAACTCAGGGCCTTAGCACCTAGCTATATCCCTAGAGGTTTTCTTTTTTAGTAAGTTGCTGGGTTGCCTAGCCTGGGCTCACATGTGTGATCCTCCTGCCTCAGCCTCCTGGGGTGCTAGCATTACAGGTGTACACCACCTCCCAGTGATTTTTGTCTCTCCTTTTTTTTTTTTTTTTGGTACCGGGGGTCGGACTCACAACCTCGCACTTGCAAAGCAAGCACTTAAGCCACTGAGCTAAATCCCCAGCCCATCTCCCAGTGATTTTTGAGAACCACCCTAAAATTAGTAGACCTAGTGCAGAGGAGGCAATTTTCTTGGAGCTGCTCTGTTGACAGTGTTAATAAAGACCCCAAATGCATTCATGTTTATTTAATGTAATCTATAAATAGGTTTGGTCTAGAGTAAATTCAGTTTTGTAGGTCCTAAAATACACAATTTGGGGTACCTCTTTATGAAATAAAATACAAATTATGATTATAAAACAAACTAAAATTAACATTAATTAAAAGTATAAAAAGGGAAAATAAATCATAGCAAGTGACTCAAGACTTGGAGATTCAGAACTCTTTAGGCTTGATTAGAAATGCTTACATAAAAGTGTTTTTCAAAATGGATGGGTGGCATACACTTATAATCCTAGTGCTTGAGAAGCTTAGGCAGAAGAACCCCAAATTTGAGGCCAACCTGAGCTACATAGTGAAATCCTCCATTAAAAAAAGTTTTTAAACCTTCTAGAAGGTTCAGTGTTACAGCATTTGCTTCACAAGGCCATGAGTTTGAGCCCCAACACAGCAGCTGACGTTTGCTCTAACATTACCAGTTTGAGACCTATGCAAGGGAGGAGCCCTATAGTTTAAATATCATTTTCAGGATACCTCTACCTCTGGTAGGAGTGAATGTGCTGCATAGGAAAGGATACTAAAGTCTAAATAAAGAGGATGTAAACATAAAGCAACTAACAATTTTGAGGGTATACCACGTGTCTGACACATTGGATCCTTCATTAATCTTCACACTGAAAGGACATTCCTACCTACCAGGGATGAGAAAGCTGGCACACACACATCAAGTAACTTGGCAATGACTGGTCAAAAAGTAGCATTATAAATGGAATTCAGGACTGATTCCAAAAACCAGGCGCTTTCAGGTTTTTGTTGATGGCACACATGTTTAGTGAGTGCCTTCTAGATGTCAAACAGTAAAAATGCTGCGAATACAGCAGTGAAGAAAAAAAGTTTTTGCCTTTGTGGAGCCTCTGGCCATACAGGGAAGCAGAAAATAACCAATTAATAATATGGAGAAAAAGAACAGATATGGAAACAGGGAGAAAAGTAGGGCTGGGGATTTAGCTCTGCGGCTTAAGTACCTGCCTGGCAAGCGTGAGGTCATGAGTTCGATCCCTGGTACCAAAAAAAAAAAAGTAGTGGGGGACTATTTTTAAATGGGATAGTCAGAAAAGGCATCTGAAGAAGTGACATTTGAGCAGAGCCCAGAACAATGACAAAGAGTGGGCAATAGGAAGACCTGTATTGTTTCCCACCTCATACCACCTAGTGCCTAACTGATAGAAACAGAACACCAGTGCCCTGACATCATCACTTGACCCAGATGGGAAAAGTATGTTCATTTACAAATGTTCCAGTATACTTGAACCAAAATATACATTTTTTTTATCATAAGTCCTTTCTATTACCCCCGTTAAAATATGGTTCACCATAGAGCTGAATCCTTCATTAGTTTCAAATCAATGAGGGAGGGGGTTGTAAGTGGTGATAAATTGGCAGACACTTATTTTCCAATTCAGAAAACATGTCTTTCTCTTTCTCTTTCTCTCTCTCTCTCTCCCCCTCCCCCTTTCTTTCTTTCATTGTGGTACTGGGGAGTCTTTCCACAGCATTTGCAGAGAGCTACGTCCCTGGAGCCCTTTATTTTTGAGACTGGGTCTCACTAAGTTGCTGAATTGCTCAGGTTGAGTTTGAACTTTTGATCCTCCTGCCTCAGCCTCCCAGAATGATGGAACTACAAGCAGGTGTCACCATACTGAGCTCAAAAAATGTCTTTTGAACTAACAACATTTTATCATGTTGCTCTTTAAAAATAAAATTAAGCTAATAGCTCAGTGGTAGAATACTTGCTTAGCATGTGCAAGGCCCTAGATTTAATCAGCTAACCACTAAAAAACCAACCAAGCAACTAAATAAATAATGTCCTGAATTCTAAGACTACTAAATCAAAAGTCTGTGCTAACAACTAAAGAGAAAGGATATCTAAATAAACAAAAATGAAGAAACTTTAAAGTTCAGTTTAGTTATTCAACAAATGTTTACTGAGCACAGATGAATACTTTATGACAGTCACAAAGAATGGAGTTAAAAAAAAAAAGGCCTTGGCCTCTAGTCTTTACTGGAATGGAAGAAAGATAATACCCAAAGAGAAGAGATATCCCAATGTCACGTTCGTTTCTACAGAATCTTGTATGTACCTAACATACGTAATAAAGCAATGCATACCAGGGCAGTATACTTAATGCTACTAGGGCAGTATAAAATACCATGGCATGCACTCTAGTCCCAACCCACATATGTTAGTTTCCTGTGGTTGACACACAAATTACCACATATTTATGGCTTAAAACAAAGAAATCACGATGTCAATAAGGCTACATTCCTGCAGAATATAGCCTTATTATAGCAAATGGGAGAACCCATTTGCTTCTTTCAGCTGCATGGCCGTAATGCTGCACCACCTACCTCTGCCTCTGCATTGCCTTCTCTGTGTGTCACCCCTTCTGTCTCTTAGAAGGAAGGTTTTCATTGGATTTAAGGTACAACGGGGCATTCCACGATGATTTCATCTCATCTTTTTTGTTAATTACACTTGCAAAGACAGTCCTTCCAAGTAAGTTAACGTTCACAGCCTCCTCGGATTAGAGCATAATGGTGGAGGGCCACCACTCCATGGACTACAACCCATTTCCAGCCTCTACTCTGAGCCTCCACAGACTCATTCTCACAGCAAACTGGCGCTTACAACATTCTAACCTGTTAATGCTCTGGCAACTTAACAAGTTCTGCTAAGGTGTCATTGCCTTCCCAAAACTTTCACTTTTCCATTCCTCATATACACTAAGGAAGTAATCGCTTCCTGATCCAAGCGGAAGAGTAGTTTGCCATTCTCTAAACACATGTATTTGGGGTTTTACTTTTTTTTTTCTTTCTCTTTTCTTTTCTTTTTGAGACAGGGCTTCACTCTGCAGTTCAGGCTGGTCTTGAACTCATTTTGTAGTCCAGCCTGGCCTCAAACACACAGCTATTCTGCCTCAGCTTTCTGAGTGCTGAGATTACAGGTGTGTGCCACTATATCTGTCTAAAGACATGTATTTGGATGTTAACCATCTATAGTTGTAATAAGCACTAGATTAAGAATGGTGTCTAGTAAGCAGCCTGCCGCCCTGGAGAGTGACTGTGGTCTGGCAAGCCGCAGCCACCCCAGGGCAGGGAAACCAGAAGCAAGAGCGTCTCCTGAGATCCTTGCCATGCTGGAACTTAGGGCGCCAAGCCAACCAGTAGCCAGCCTGCTGCCTACCGGGTCGCGGACTTAGAATCAAACATACCACACACACCCCTCCCCCCTAACAATTGGGATCCAGGGATCTGGGTATCTCTTAGGAGGTGACCATATTTGGTACAGCAAGTCGGGGGAGTTTCCTTCTACTATCTCTGAAGGCAGATATTTTTATCGCCGTTTTGCTTTGTCCTGATTAATGGTGTTGCTCTATTCAATACTGTGTTGATG
>PVJX010015301.1:0-43135 GCA_004027295.1 Dolichotis patagonum
TCTCCATCCCTAGCTTCTGCCTCTCAATTAAGGGAGAAAAGAGCCTGCAGGGGAGTGCAGATTGCCTGAGGGAGCCAAGTGTCTGCAGGAGAGCTGAGACTGCTCCAGGAGCTGAGGGTGCAGGAGGTGATTTGCCACACACCGAGAGGAAGCTTTGAAACACCACTCAGACCAAGGAAATAAAGAAAAATGACAAAAGGAAAGACCAAAAGGCAGGTTCAAACATCCAGCCCATCCCAAGAAAGCCTAGGAGCCATGTACATAGAAGAAAATAGAACCCATACACCTGAAATGACTGAAATGATATCAACTGAAATAAAGAAGCAACTAAGGGAAGCTATGGAGAAATTCAAGTCAGAAATAATTGCCCAGGTAAAAGAAGAAATGATAAAAGTAGTGAAAGAAATAGTGAACACATCTAGTGAAGACACAGCTCAAAAATTAGAGGAACAAAGCAAACAGATAGAATCCTATCTGAATGACCAGTATAAGAAACAAACAGAATACACAAAGCAGATTCAAAGAGATATACAGGAAATCAAAAATTCTATTGAAAGTTCTCAAAACCACCTCAACAAAAGTGAAGATAGAATTTCAGGCCTTGAAGATAAGATTGCAGCCAGTGAAAAGGAAAGAAAAGATCTTTTAAAAATAAAAAGAATCAGGAAATAACAATTCTACAGCTGCAAGATGATGCAAAGAAAAATCACATAAGATTAATAGGGATAAATGAAAAAGAAGGGGACAGACCAAATGATATGAAGAGGATATTTACAAAAGTAATAGCTGAAAACTTCCCAAACATGAGAATGGAAATTGACATTTGGATGAGTGAATCATCTAGAACTCCAAAGAGGGATAACCAAAATAAAACTAGACCCAGACACATAATAATCACCATCCCAGAAATCCACCATAAGAACACAATACTAGGAGCTGTTAGAGAGAAAAGACAGATCACTTATAAATGAAAACCTACCAGAATCAAAGCAGACTTCTCAACACAACAAAACAAGTCAAGAAGAACATGGAGTGAAGTATTTCAGATCCTAAAGGAAAACCACTTCCAACCCAGACTGACATACCCTGCAAAACTGTCCTTCAAAATGGATTGAGAAATAAGATACTTCCATGAAAAAGAATGGATGAAAAACTTCATGACCACCAAACCAAGCCTAGAAAGAATACTGAAATATATTCTAGATACACATAGGATAAAATCGCCAAGCAAGGTAGACAATTAAACAGAATGGAAAGCTAAAGATACAACAGCAGAAAGATAACATGTCAACAATAAACCAATATGTAACAGTTATAACCATTAATGTAAATGACCTCAACTCACCAATCAAAAGAAACAGACTGGCAGTCTGGATCAAGAAACAACATCCAACCATATGCTGTCTACAAGAAACCCATCTAACCCAAAAGGACACTCATAGACTGAAAGTCAAAGGATGGAAAACAATACTTCATAAAACAGGAAACCAAAAAAAAGTGGGAGTAGCTATCATGTTTACAGACAATGTGAACTTCAAACCAAGAATGATCTAGTGATAAAGAAGGTCACTACATACTAGTTAGGGGAAAACTTCAAGAGGAAGAGATAACAATCTTAAATATGCATTCACCAAATTCCAGAGCAACCATCTATACAAAGCAAATATTAACACAAATGAAAAATCAAATAAGCAATAACACAATTAAAACAGGTGACTTTAACACACCATTGACACAAAGGGACAGATCAACTAGACAAAAAATCATCACAGAAATAACAGAACTCAATCACACCTGTGAAAAAAAGGACTTGATAGATGTATATAGAGTTTTCCATCCAACAACATCAGAATATACATTCTTCTCAGCAGTACATGGGACATTCTCTAAAATAGACCATGTACTAGCCCACAGAACATATTTAAGTAAATGGAAAAGAATTTAAATTATCCCATGCATGTTATCAGATCATAGTGCCATGAAACTAGAAATTAACAATAAAAGAAACCACAAAAACCTCACAAACACATGTAAACTGAGTGATACACTCTTGAGCAATTAGTGGGTCACAGAGAAAATTAAAGAAGAAATTAAACAATATCTACAAACAAAGGAAAATACAAACACAACTTTCTGGAATTTGTGAGATGCAATGAAAGCAGTCCTCAGAGGAATATATATTGCACTGAGTTACCACATCAGGAAGACAGAAAGAACACAAATAAACAACCTGATGCTACAACTCAATCATCTAGAAAAAGAAGAGCAAGCCAAGCCCAAAACCAAAAGAAGGGAGGAAATTATAATGATCAGAGCAGAAATTAATGCAATAGAGTCTAAGAAAAGAATTCAAAGAATCAATTAATCAAAGAGCTGGTTCTTTGAAAGAATAAATAAAATTGATAAGCCTTTAGCCAACCTTATTTAAAAAAGGAAAGAAAAAACTCAAATTCATTCAATAAGAAATGAAAAAGGTGAAGTTACTACAGACTCAGTGGAAATACAGAAGATCATCAACACCTACTTTGAAAACCTCTACTCTCATAGGTTCGATAACACAGAAGAAATAGACAGATTCCTAGATACATATGAACTACTGAAGCTGGATCAGGAAGCTGTAAAACTGCTGAATAACCCAATTACTATTAATGAAATTGAAAAGGTAATTAAGTCCTTGCCAACAAAGAAGAGCACAGGCCCAGTTGGATTCACTATGGAATTCTACAAGAAATACAAAGAAGACTTAATTCTGACACTCCTCAAACTCTTCAATGAAATTACAAGGAAGCAATTTTTCCTAAATCATTTTTGGAATCACATACTACTCTAGTACCAAAACCTGAGAAAGAGCCAACTAAAAAGAGAACTATAGGCCAACCTCCCTAATGGACATGGACGCAAAAATTATCAATAAAATATCAGCAAACAAGATGCAGCAAATCATCAAGAAGATTATACACTATGACTAAGTGGGATTGATCCCAGGAATGCATGGATGGTTCAACGTATGTAAATCAGTAAATGTAATGCACTATATAAATAAAGCCAAAGTAAGAACCACATGATCATCTCTATAGATGCAGAAAAATCTTTTGATGAAGTCCAACACTCATTCATAAGAGCCTTACAGAGAATGGCAATAGATGGTCTTTACCTCAATATGATAAAGGCCATCTATGACAAACCAACAGCCAGTATCATATTAAATGGTCAAAAACTGAAAGCCTTAAGCTTAAAATCAGGCACAAGACAAGGATGTCCCCTATCACCACTCCTATTAAACATAGTACTAGACATACTAGACAGAGCAATTAGACAAGAGAGAGAAATAAAAGGAGTAAAGATAGGAAAAGAGGAAGTTAAATTATCATTATTTGCAGATGACATGATGCTTTACATAGAAGACTCCCAAAACTCTAGATAGAATAAATAAATTCAGCAATGTAGCTGGATACAAAGTCAATACACAAATATCAATAGCATTCCTATGCACCAACAACAAAAATCCTGAGAGAGAAATAAGAGAAGCCACAGCCTTCATGCAAGCATCCAAAAAAATGAAATACTTAGGAATTAATCTCATGAAAGAAGTAAATAAGCTATACAAGGAAAGTTAAAATACCCTGAAAAAGGAAATCGAAGAGGACCTCAAAAATGGAAAGACATCACTTGTTCATGGATAGGAAGAATAAACATTATGAAAATGGCCATTTTCCCAAAATTACTATACAGATTCAATGAAATCCCAATTAAAATATCAGTAACATACCTCATATATCTAGAGAAATCACTTCCAAAATTTATCTGGATCCAGGAGAGACCTAGAATAGCAAAGGCAATTCTAAGCAGGAAAGGCAAAGCAGGAGACATCACAATCCCTGACTTGAAATTATACTACAAAGCTACTGTACTAAAATCAACATGGTACTAGAATAAAAATAGACCTGGTCAGTGGAATAGATTGGAAGACACAACCACAACCACAAACTCACTCAACCACCTTATCTTTGATAAAGGGGCCACACATGCACGCTGGAAGAATGACAGTCTCGTTTACAAATGGTGCTGGAAAAATTGGCTATCCATATGCAGAAGATGAAAACTAGACCCATGCCTACCATGTAGTAAACTAAAATCTAAATGGATCAAAGATCTCAATCCTAAAACAGAAACACTAAATGCGTTGGAAGACAAAGTAGGTAAAAACCTTGAAGATATGGGGGTAGGTAAAGAATTCATGAACAAGATTCAAACTGCACGGGAAATACTTCCCATATTCAATAACTGGGACCATATCTTATTAAAGAGTTTCTGCAGCTCAAGAGAGATTTCTAGCAGAGTGAAAAGAAAGCCCACAAATTGGGAAAAAATCTTAATTGATTGTCCCTTAGACAAAGGACTTCTGTCTAGAATTTATAAAGAATTTTAAAAACTCAGACCCTCAAAATTCAAAGACCCAATCCAAAAATGAGCATCTGAAATGAATACACAGTTCTCAGATGAAGAAATACAAATGGCAAATAAATACATGAAAAAATGTTCATCATCATTAGTCATGAGAGAAATGCAAATTTAAACCACATTCAGATTCCATCTCACTCCAGAAAGAATGGCCAAGATAGAAAACACTACCAACAACAAGTGTTGGAGAGGCTGTGGGGAAAAAGGAACTCTTCTGCACTGTTGGTGGGTGTGTAGACTGGTGCAACCACTGTGGAGGTCAGTCTGGAGATTCCTCAAAAAGCTGGGTTTGGAAGTTCGATTTGACCCAGCTATTCCACTTCTAGTCATATTCCCAGAAGAAATGAAAACATCATACCACAGTGATATATGTGCACTCATGTTTATAGCAGTACAATTTGTAATATCCAGATCTTGGAAACAACCTAAGTGCCCATCAACTCAGTAATGGATAAAAAAGTTGTGGTATTATTTTACAATGGAGTATTACTCAGCTATAAAGAATGATCACATTGAGATATTTATAAATAAATGGACACAACTTGAGACCATACTCATAAATGAAATAAACCAAACTCACGTGTAAATACCATATAGTCTCCCTGGTATGAGAGTTGGTAATTGTATATAAAATTTTATGGTAATCATGATTTCCCATTTCATTGCTTTGAAGCCTTTCAGTGTTTTCATTCATCAGTTAGAATGCTTTTATTCTGTTGTGTTTGACTTTATTGTACATGATGGTATGAACAGCTGTTTTGCAGAAAACAAAACATTATGGCAGCCATTGCTGATTTAATATAGTCTTGCTTAGAAGTCCTACCATGCTTCTACTCTGCTATTAACCATCAGTTCTATCATGTTGTGTCTTACTGGGATTTTAATATATGTGATAGTATAAACAAATATTTTTATTGAAAATGAGATATTATAGTTTCCATTGATCATTCTCTGTTATTCAGTTCAGAATGTCCTGTAATTCCTTCATTCTTTTTTATGGTTTTATACTATTTTGTTATGTTTGATATTGTTGTATTTGAAACTATGCTCAACTATAGCAGAGAAAGGGATATTTTGATAGCTGCTGTTGATGTCTGGTTGTCTTGTTGTGAAATGCTGCATTGCTTGTGTTGTTCTGTTCTGATATGCTTTGTTCTGCCCTCTTTTGTTTTATTCTCCTTAAAATTAAAAAAAAGAAAGTGCTCTAAAGGATATAGGTGCATGTATGTTTAAGTGTGTAAGAGAGATGACCATACTACTGTTTTTGTTAGATTGTTGAGCAGAACTGTTAACAGTCTCACTGTTTGAATGTCTACTTTGTATGCTTTAATTTTGTAACTTGAACAACTATTTCCAAGATAACGGTATTTAACTTATCAACTAGTGATTTCTTAGTGGGTTTTTTTGGTTCTTTTCTCTTTTTCCTTTGGAATTCTGTATTGTTGCTACCCTTTTCTCTGTTTTGTTTTGTTGGGTTTTTTTTCTTTCTAAATAAATTTTTTTAAAAATCAAAAAATTTTATCCCCTTTAAAATAAAATTAAAAAAAAAAAGAATTTTGGACCTTGAGGGCAGGATCACAGATAACAATCTTGAAAAGGTAGAACTTATGAAAACAACAAAATATCTTGAAATGACAATCCAGCAGCTTCAAGATGATGCCAGGAGAAACAATGTTAGATTAATAGGCATCAGTGAGGAGGCAGGAGACAATGCAAAGGATATAACTAAGCTGTTCACGGAAGTAATGGCAGAAAATTTCCCAAACATGGGGAAGAAACCTGATATACAAATAAGTGAGGCATATAGAACACCAAACAGTCATAACAAACATAAATCTACACCTAGACATATAATAATTAAGATCTCAGACATACAGCATAAAAATAGAATACTAAAAGCTGTTAGAGAAAAGACACAACTCACCTATCAAGGAAAGCCTATTAGAATCATGGAAGACTTCTCATCAAAAAACTTCAGGTTAAGATGGGCTTGGAGTGAAGTATTTCAAGCCTTAAAAAAAAACAACGTTCAACCCTGACTGATGTAACCAGCAAAACTGTCTTTCAAATTTAATGAAGAAACAAGATACTTCCATTACAAAGAACAACTGAAGAAATTCATGTCCACCAAACCAAACTTAGAAAGAGTGCTGAAGGACATCCCAGATAGAGATAAAAATGATCACAATCTCCAGAACAACAACAAAAAGAAATCACCAGTTTGGACAAGAAATTAAATAAGGTAAAAAAGCAGGAAACCTACAATAGGAGCACAACATGGCAAAGTCAAGCCAATACATATCAGTAGTATCCATAAATTAAATGGGCTCAATTCACCTATCAAAAGAAACAGATTGACAGAATGGATCAAGAAACAGGATCCCACAATATGCTGTATACAAGAAACACATCTGACTCAAAAAGAAACTCATAGATTAAAAGTCAAAGGATGGAAAACTGTATTCCATGCAACAGGAACCCCCCAAAAAGCAGTGGTAGCTATTCTGCTTGCAGACAAAGTGAACTTCAAACCTAAAAGGATTAAAAGAGATAAAGACACCACTACATACTTGTGGGTTGAAAACTACAAGAGAAAGAACTAACAATTATAAATATATATGCACCAAACACAGGAGCACCCAACTATATGACAGATACTAAAGTACATAAAAAACCAAATACACAAGAACACAATTATTACAGGGGACGTTAACAGCTGATTGTCATGAAGAGATAGATCAAATAGACAAAAAGTCAGCAAAGGAATAATAGAACTGAAACATACCTGTGAGCAATTGGACTTAGTAGATGTTTACAGAGTGTTCCCCGCAACCACATCAGAATACACATTCTCCTCAGCTGCACAAGGGACATTCTCCAAAATAGACCATACATTATCCCATAAAACATTCTTAAGCAAATGAAAAGGTATTGAAATTATCCCATGCATAATATCTGACCATAGCACAGTGTAATTGAAAATTAATGGCAAAAGAAATTGCAAAACTGACATAAATATGGAAATTAAATAATAACCTTTTGAACAACCAGTGGGCTACAGATGAAATGAAAGAAGAAATAAAGCAATACTTACAATTCAGTTAAAATGTGGAAACAAACTATTGCAATCTGTGGGATGCAATGACAGCAATCTTAAGAGGGAAATACATAGCAACAAATGGTCATACCAAGAAAACAGAACGAGCACAAATGAACAACTTAATGCTTCATCTCAAGCTTCTAGAAAAAGAATAGCAAGTTAAACCCAAAGCTCATAGAAGAAATTGCAAAGATTAGAGCAGAAATCAATGCAACTGAAACTAAAAAAAGAATACAAAAAACTAATGAATCAAAAGTTGTTTTTTTGAGAGAATAAAAAAAATTGACAAACCTCTAGCTAACCTTATAAAGAAAAAGAAAGAAAAAACCCAAATTCACGCAGTAAGAACTGAAAAGCAGGAAATTACTACAGATCTCATGGAAATTCAGAAGATCATGAACACCTGCTTTGAAAATCTTTACTCATATAGAGAGGAAAACTCAGAGGAAATGGACAGATTACTAGAAACATATGAGCTACCAAAGCTCAACCAAGAAGATACAGCAATTTTGAATAACCCAATATCAGCTATTGAAATTGAAAACGTAATTAAAAAAAAAAACTTACAAACAAAGAAAAGCCCAGATCCTGATGGATTCGCTGCTGAATTCTACAGGAAATTTAGAGAAGATTTGATGCCAATACTCCTTAATCTCTTCAACGAAATTGAAAAGAACACAATCCTCCTTAAATCATTCCTGGAGGCAAGTATTACTCTGATACCAAAACCAGAGAAAGACTCAACCAAAAAGGAAAACTATAGGCCAGTCTCATTAATGAATATAGACACAAAGATTCTCAGTAAAATACTGGCAAATAAAATGCAGCAAATCATCAAGAAGATTATACATCATGACCAAGTGGGGTTCATTCCAAGAATGCAGGGATGGTTTAACATATGCAAGTCAATAAATGTAATTCGCCACATCAACAAAGCCAAAGACAACAACCACATGGTCATCTCAATAGATGCAAAAAAAAAGCTTTTGATAAAGCCCAACACTTGTTCATGATAAAAAGCCTTCAAAAACTCAGAATACATGGTGTCTACCTCAAACTTATAAAGACCATCTATGACAAACCAATAGCCAATATTATACTAAATGGACAAAAACTAGAAGCTTTCACTTTAAAATCAGGAACAAAACAAGGATGTCCACTATCACCATTCCTATTCAAAATAGCGCTGGAAACACTAGCCAGGGCAATCACACAAGAGAAAGAAATAAAAGGAATAAAGATAGGAAAGGAAGAAGTTAAATTATCACTATTTGCAGATGACATGATACTCTATATAGAAGACCCCAAAAACTCCATTATAAGACTACTAGAGGTAATAAACAAATTCTGCAGTGTAGCTGGATACAAAGTCAATGCTCAAAAAATCAATAGCATTCCTGTACACAAACAAGAAACTCACCAAAAGAGAAATTACAGAAATATTGCCCTTCACAATAATATCTAAAAAAATGAAATACTTAGGAATCAACCTAAGAAGGTAAAAGACCTATATGCTGAATATTATGCTACTCTAAAAAAGGAGATTGAAGAGGATATTAGAAAATGGAAGGATGTTCCTTGCTTTTGGCTAGGAAGAACCAACATTGTGAAAATGGCCATACTCCCAACACTGTTATACTGAATCCCAATCAAAATACCATCAACATACATTACAGATCTAGAGAAAACATTCCTAAAATTCATTTGGAAGCATAAGAAACATAGAATAGCAAAGGCAATTCTGGGCAACAAAGGCAAGACAGCCTCCTGTCTCAATCCTTGACTTGAAAGCATGCTACAAAGCCACAGTCATGAAATCACCATGGTACTGCCAAAGAAATAGACCTGAGGATCAATGGAACAGATTAGAAGATGCAAACACTACTACAAAGACACTCAGCCACCTGATATTTGATAAAGGGGCTAAACATGTTCACTGGAAAAAAGATAGCCTTTTTAATAAATGGTGTTGGAAAAATTGGCTTTGCCCATGCCGAAGACTGAAAACAGACCCACGCCTATCACCATACACTAAAGTCAAAATGGATCAAGGATCTAAATATTAAAACAGAAACAGTAAAACTATTGGAAGACAAAGTAGGTAAAAATCTTGGAGACATAGGAGTAGGGAAAGAATTCATGAATAAAATGCAATCTGCATGGAAAACACTTCATGGAATCAACAACTGTGACCTCATATTACTAAAAAGTGTTTGCACTTCAAAAGACATCAACAGAGTGAAAAGAAAACTCACAGAATGGGCAAGAATTTTAGCCAGCATTTAACCCCTCAGCAAAGGACTTATATCAAGAACATATAAAGAACTGAAAAATGTCAAACCCCTAAATTCAAAGACCCTCTTCAAAAATGGGCAGCTGAGATGAACACACAGTTCTCAGATGAAGATATACAAATGGCAAATAAATACATGAAGAAATGTTCACCATCACTGGTCATTCAAGAAATGCAAATTAAAACAACTCCAGAAAGAATAGCTTCCATTAAAAAATCAACTGATAACAAATGTTGGCAAGTCTGCAGGGGAAAAGGAACACTGCTCCACTGTTGGTGGGAGTGTAGAATGGTGCAACCACTATGGAAATCAGTATGGCGAATTCTCAAAAAGACTAGGATTGGAAACTCCATTCAACCCATCTATTCCCCTCCTGCATATTTTCCCAGAAAAACTGAAAATTTCGTATCACAGTGACATATGTGCACCCATGTTCATAGCAGCACAATTTGTAATAGCTAAATCTTGGAAACAACCAAGATGCCCATCAACTACAGAGTGGATGAAAAAGATGTGCCATTTTTATACAATGGAATATTACTCAGCTATATAGAAGGATCTTGAGGCCTTCACAGGGAAATGGAGACAACTTGAGACTATCCTCACTAGTGAAATAAATAAGAATCATATTTATAAATATCATGTTGTGTCTCTAGTGTAAAAAGTAATAAGAACTGTAGGAGTAATAAAACCCAAAATGTGTAATTGCTACTATAAAAAAGAGAGGAAAAGAAAGTTCTCTAAAGGATATAACTGCATGTATGTTTAAGTGTATAAGATAGATGACCATATAAATATCATGTTGTGTCTCTAGTGTAAAAAGTAATAAGAACTGTAGGAGTAATAAAACCCAAAATGTGTAATTGCTGCTATAAAAAAGAGAGGAAAAGAAAGTTCTCTAAAGGATATAACTGCATGTATGTTTAAGTGTATAAGATAGATGACCATATTACTGTTTTTGTTAGATTGTGGAGCAGAACTCTTAACTGTCTCACTGTTTGAATGTCTACTTGTTATGCTTTAATTTTGTAACTTGAACAACCATTTCCGAGATGACAGTATGTAATTTATCAAGTAGTGATTTATTAGTGGGGTTTTTTTTTTGTTCTTTTCTTTTTTTCCTTTGAAATTCCGTATTGTTGCTACCCTTTATTCTGTTTTGTTTTGTTGGGGTTTTTTTCTCTTTAAATAAAATTAAAAAAAAAATACTGTATTTGTTTCCGTTGAGATATTTTATGCTATGTCTTATTATTTTATACCACAACTCTCCTTTTAGTAGTATTTTCTTTCAAAACTTTCACAGTTATCTTAAGATATTCATTCTTTCATGTAAACTTTAATGTAATTCATAGTTTCAAAGTATATTGAGTTTATAATTAGTAATTTGTTTCATTTCTGTCCTATCAAGTTACTTTATCCAAATGAATAATCTTTCCTTTTTGTAAATAATCTTTATATTCTACATATGTCTATCAATAAAATTTTGTAGTATCCCTTATCTAGGTCTTGTTCTTTTCCTATGAATTTTGTTTCTTTTAATAAAATTGTTAATCACCTATTTTTATTTATTCATTGTTTATTTATTTTTTATTTATTTATTTGGGTACTGGGAATCAAACTCATGACTCCATGCTTGCCAGGCAGGTGCTGTGTCACTGAGTTATATCCCTGGTCCTCATCACATATTTTTATTAAATTCATCTGAAGAATATTATTTTTAACATAGGAAAGCCATAAAATTCTGTGTATTTATCTTTCATCCAATTTACTAAATATTTTCATTAAATCTAGTCAATATTTTTCCACCAGAATGCTTTGCATTTGTCAACATTTAATTTTATTTTTCAATACTTACACAAATTAATTTTATTATCTTCAGGTTTTATGAATAACTTACAAAACCCTGATGAATAATCATAATGATAATATATTTTTGTCATTACTTATCTTAAGTTTAATGAGATTTACCCTTAGAAAAAATATTTATTCTAAATAATCTAAGTTATTGTTAAATAGGCTCCTTTTATTGAAATTTAACCTAGTGTTTTTCAAAATTGGCTACCAAATTTCAGCAAGTTATTTTTATAATTTATTACTATGTTCAGGATATTTGACTTATTAGTAAACTCAGTGCAGTTATTTGCCCATATTTAATCACTTTTGCACTTCACAAAAAAAACCTGTCTCATTTAAATGCATTATTTTTTTTCACCGCTATTGGATTCAGTTTACCAATATTTAATTTGGCATATTTGTGTCTCTATTATTATGTGAGATTTAAGTATACATAATTTTTTTCAATTCCCGGCACCAAAAAAATTTTTAAAAGATGGGGATCTAGCTCAGTGGCATAAGTACCTGCCTGTCAAGCACGAGGTTGTGAGTTCAATCCCTGGTAGCAAAAATGAAAAAAAAGAAAAAGAAAAAAAGTATGATTTCAAAATGATGTTTACTGGAGTTACTGTCTGTATTAGTAAACTTGGGACATAATACTTGACACCCACAATTTAAAGGAGGAGCAGATTAATTTGGCTCATGGGTTAGAGGAATTCAGTCAATAGTAGACTGGCTTTAAGACAGGAACACCTTGTCAGAAGGGCGCGATGCTTAGTTCATAGCTTCAGGGAAGTAAAATAAGAAAGCAGTGCCAGAGAGGAAGGGGCAAGGCAAGAGGCCAAGCAGTGATCCCAAGGCTATGTCTCCATGCACCAGTTCAACCCAATCCAAGGTATCCTCCGTGAATCACCCACGTGGACCCCAAACCCATCAAGTTGCCATTCCACTCTAACCACTACAATAGTAAAACCTTACAAGCCCGAAGATCTAAGGAAGCTTTTCATTTTTGTGTGTGTGGCAGGAAACAGTTGAAACAGCATGGCAAATTTCATCTGTTAAAAATCGATACTGATCTATGACTCCAACTGGTTGTGGCAAGTTTCTCAAAGATGGCTCCATGATCATCCACTTGGGCTCTTCCACAGAAAACAGCCTAAGCTTTACTTTTTTCAGCAGTAAAGATTGAATGTAGGATATATATCTGTACTCAACTATATCCCTGGTTTTTTCTTTTGTCTTTTCTTCTTCTCTTTTTGTCATCAAGATCTAAATTGACAATTGTGATTCTACTGCCTCAGCTTACTTATGCCTTTTGAATTGATTTTATTAATGCATATTTTTATAGAAAGTCATTTGTTCCTCTAAAAATTCAAGTTTTTTTGCAAAGAATTGAACATCAATCTATAATTCCTTTAGTCTTTTCTGTCATTCTGTTTCTTTCACATGACCAATTTTGTCCTTGTCTTTCTTTCATCAGTTTTACACTGCAACTTGTTCACTGAGAACCATCTTCTTGATCAATTTATAATTGCTAACATTTTTATATTTATAGCCAATTTTAGATTCACCTTTTTTTTCTATTTCTATTTAGATAATTGTCTCCATTTTTTTGTCAGTTTCTTAAGATAAAGGGTGGTTATGCAACTATTTGATATTGTTATTCTTAATATGGAATGTGACAAAGGCTTTCTTCTAATTTTACAGGTAGTGATGTAAAACTCTGTGTTCCCTGTTTTTTAAAGTTAACTGTATCAATTTTTACCTAGCCCTCAATATAAGTGTTTCTTAATTTCTAAGCAATTAAATTGAGTTGCTTTCACTTATTGCTTATTTTATTAAAAGATAGTTTCTTAAATACCCTTGATTGTTTTACTAATTGAGGCTTTCTTTTCTTTCTTCTTTCTTTCTTCATTCCCTCTCTCTCTCTTTCTCTCTTTCTCTCTCTCTCCCCCTAAAAATATGTTAAACTAGAAACTAGAGAAAATACTAAGGGACTTTAAGAAGTTGGCAAAATCAGGCTGGACCTTAACAAAGCAGAGTAGGGCAAGTAAGAAAGGACTCCAGCGTAAACAGCTGGAGGAGGAGGATTTACTGGCCATTTGTACTTCTTCACTGAAGTCTATTCATTTCACTTGTCCATTTTTCATTGGGTCTTTTATTTGAGGAGGTCTAATTTTTTTCTAGTTCTCCATATATTCTGGATTTTATTCCTCTTTGAGGAATAATTGGCAAAATGTTTTTTCTCCCCATTTTGTAGGTTTTCTTTACATTTTTTTTTTTTTTTTAACATGGATCAAGCTCTCAAACTCACCCTTGCCAGGCAAGCGCTTGTGCCGCTGGGCTATATTCCCAGCTCTATTAATTGTTTTATTTGCTGTTGAGAAGCTTTTTAATGGGTATGATCCTATTTGTTGATTCTTCATACTATTTCCCATGTGTTCAGAAAGTCCTTGCCTATGCATATGATTTTAAGAATTTTACCTATTTTGCCTATTTCCGGTAGTTAAAGAGGTTAAGTGCTTTTGTTTTAACATTTTGTTATTCGATCCACTTTGATTTTGGATTAGTATATGGTGGAGATATGGATCTAGATTTGACTTTCTGCATATGGAAAACCAGTTTTCCCCAAACCATTTATTAAACAAGAATCCTTTGCTATTATGTTTTTGATCCTTTGTCTAATCAATGTTAGTATATGTGCTGCTGAAGTGAGCACTGTCAAAAATCAAATAGTTGAATGTATTTCCATTTGTTTCTGCTTTCTCTACTCTGTTCCATTGATAATTATGTCTTTTTTTGTGATACTACCATGGTATTTCTTTTATCACTGTAGTTTTCTTATGTAATTTCAAATGCAGAATGTTGATGCTTCTTGCTTTGCTCTTTTTACCCAGGATTACTTTATGCCTTTATAGGTCTCTTCTGATTCCATTTGAATTTAGGGGTGAGATGTACCAGGTCGCTCCATTTCCAAATCCTCTTTTGTTGTCAAATCAGTAAATAAACTAATTTTGTAACCAATTAAACATATTAAAGTTAGATCTTCAACATTTATAATACAAAATAACTTTTATTCTCATCCTTTCTATTTGGTAATTTTCAAGGCAAATTCATTCTCGTTCTGTCATTTCCTCTAGAATTTTCATCAGTGCTTTTTCAGTACACCCATGATATCCAGTGAATTCCTCAATTATTTGAGCATTTATGATCTCATTACGAATGATTAAGGATAAACTTGTCTTTTTACTTCAGTACTTATAGCAACACGCACAAGAAATTGTTAGTTTTATATGTATGCAGTGTAAGTGTTACTCTTTAAAACCAATTGTGTTCTTTTATCCTGATTTATCGTTTTGCTTTGTTCAGTGTTCCATGCTTATAAGTTTTATTCTGTTTTGTGTAGCTTGATTTTGCTATGTCTAGTGGAATGGACAACTATTATGAAGATAACAAGAAATACTATGGTAGCTATTGTTGATTTCCTATTATCTTGCTTCCAAGTTCTGTATCACTACTTTGTTTTGATTGGTTTTATTCTGTTTTGTTTTGTTGGGTTTCATTAACTTTAAAGTAAAATAAAATAATCAATAAATAACATCCAGTTTTTCTTTCCTTTAGAAAAGTTCAAATTTTAGATTTTTTTTATCTGCAATGCCAGAGAATCTCTTTTTAGGAATAAATCAGCATATTCTTAAATGAATGAAACTAAGCAATGACATTTCAAATTAATAAATAATAATATATTGTCACAAATAATAATATATTGTCACTGAAGCTAATTTTTCTCCAATTTGTAGCACTGACTTGTGTTAAACCATAAAACCTAGTTTGTAAAATCTTCAATTTGTGGTTGAAAATATTTTTCCAAGAACGTTGATTTTATGTTATTAAATTTATCACCAGGCATGCATTAATAAACAAATGGCTAATGCTAAGACCTGCACCACAGCCAAGGAAAGTTTTTCCTCTGGTGCCATGCGAAATGGAATTTGTAACTTATTTTCCCATTCTACCAATGCAGATTTGAGAAAATTATTTAACTTTTTGAAATTCTGTTTTCTTACATTAAAAGCTACATTAATGATATCAATCTCATATTAAATACAATAATCAATAAAAATCTTACACTGATTATTTTATGTTGCTAGTGTTTTTACTGTAATCATTAACATTACAGTATTATCTAAGGCAATCTCCTATATAGGGCATAACTAATATATTGAGTCAATGACTACATTAGGATAACTTAAAATCAATTTTAAAAATGAATAAACAAAAAAATTTAAAACATTAGTCATCTATTTTGCTAATAAGAACACATCTATTTTGCTTATCATCAAGGAAAATGTAAGGATATAATGAACTTAGGGATATTGTTTGTATGCAATGGATGATATACAGTCATAGATTTATCTCTAATTTTCACAATCTCTACATAGATTTAAAAATCACTGCCCCTCTCTTATGATGTTTACATTTGAAATTCTCAATCAGACAATAAAAACTGCAATGTACTCATACACATAAATCCTGGATAAAATGTTTGTTAATCTGGCTAAGTATTTTCTTCCCAAATACATTAAAATTCCATGTCTTCAGCAATAGCTTCCTTTCATAAAAAATGCCTACAATCACAGGAAACTGAATGCATTTTAAAAACACAAAAAATTGAAGAGAATATTTCACAATTGTCCAATGTATTTGTGGAGTCTATAATCAAGAAGAGTATTTTAAGCTCTGGAAACATATTCAACTCTGTTTATGAAGTATTTACTTCATATAAACATTGAAAAATGGTTCATAGATTATAAAACAAATCCCTAATATGTTCTCTTCAATTTTTGTTCAGAATAATACAATTTCAATATTTCTTAAGGAAATGATCTTCAAATATCTTTATATACTTGTTTTTAAAGATTTATATTTTAGTATGGTTATTATAAAATACAAATATGAGTATATAGATGTTTAAAGTATTATATGTGTGTTTTTAATGATAAAATAAATATAAGCACTATTTTTCTGTATTTCTGTGTCTTCTCTTCTATCTTCCTGTCCTTGAAGTTCAATGCCCTAACTAAAGGAAAAAGAACTAAAACACCATTTGATATATTCCAGAACATTTTATTACCTAAGAGCAAGTACAAAGATGCCAACATCATAAATATCATTCAAAGATATCTTTAAAGTATTTCCCTAAGAAATACACAAATTAAAGTATGTGTGTGTGTATATATATATATATATATATATATATATATATACCAAAACTTACTATTGTTTCCTAAACCTAGATGCATGAATGGTGTGAATTCCATTTAACACTGACAATTTCTATACCACTTAAAATGAAGTTTTTAAAGTTGGAAGAGATAGAATTACATTGCACAAATAATGACCCAGAATTTTTCATAGTACCATACCTTGCCACTATATTAAGCTAAAGTCAAAACTATTAGAACAGGAAATAGGGCTCTATGATTTTATTTGTATTGCTTGTTTGTGTCATTCTAGTTATCTGGAAACTGGCCCACATAACTCGATGTTCAGTGGTTTTCAGCATGAAGGTTTATACTCAGAAGCAAAAGGGATCTAGCAATAACTCCTCATTTATACTGTATTGAGACTAAGTAAAGTTTTTGTGAATATGTGTTGCCTCATATGCATATATGCAACATATATCATCATAAGACAGAGGTAGAATTCATGTAACTTGGTATATTTCCTATTAATCCCTCAAAATGTTTACAACAGTCATTGAACACTTCTAGTTGGTAGATTGAAACAAAGCAACTCTTAGTATCATGTCTGAAGTGATGCCAGCTCATTAAGATCAGAAGTGATTGTTGATTAGACAGCTAAGGGAGGTCTTCTAATGTCTTCTCAGTGACTAGATCGAAGAAATGCTGACTAATGAGACTGGAAATTGTTACTTACATATGTAATTTTTGAAAGAAGGAAAACCAGAAGGAGAAACAGCTCTGCTCTGTCATAGAAACAGTCTTTGCTCTCAATCAGAGGCTTAAAGAAAGAACTACAGCCTGCAAGTGGGTGCTCCAGGAAAATTATTTCTCTAACAGATTTGACACATCTTGCAACGGATTCACACTGCCTTGGCAAGCAAATGGATTAGCTTTGATGGTGTTGCCAATAAAGCCACAGTCTTTTGTTGCTGCGCAAACACATTTCTCTCTTTCTTTATATGGCCTCCAGCAAACTACACATGTTACTTTTGTTTGGGTAATTTACTGTCTTGGAAAAGGAAGTATGAAACTACTTTTCAGAGAAAACCATTGAAACTCCTTGGCTGGCAGCATCAGAATCATAGCTTCAGAAATATCACCACAGAGCTTTCTCTGACCAAATGGAAATATTCAGGAAAAAAATATCCATTGTACATCCAACCGGCAAAATTCCTCTAAACCCTCTTTCATAAAGCTTGATTTTTACAGGCCATCTGTTTCCAAATAGACTATATTTTTTGCCCTAAACATTGCTCTACATGTTATTTTTTAAGATAGCCCCCATTATCTGCAAGATTAATAAAGATTCCTGAAAGCAAACATTAATGTGCTTCTTTCATTCATCAAGTTGGATTGTTTCTTTTTGTTTAAAAGAAATTAAAATTTAAAAATTTATACTCTACTTCTTTTGCATTTCTTGATACTCAACTGTTGCTTTGATTAATATCGCAGTTTGATGGATTGTTTGCTTCTAGTGTTCACATTTTCTTCATATCTTAGAACATTTTTTACATAATGAGACTCTGTTGCTCACAAAATCTGGAAATGAGATAGGGAGTTGCCAATTTATAAACTAAGAAAAATAATTTTTCATTGTTTATTCATAAAAGCAATGATGATGCTCTTCTATTTTTAAACTTAATTAATTTTATATGCAGTAATTTTAAGTCTTTCTTTAAAAAAACACACTAACATTATGTCAACCAAATAGATTTTAAATGGAAATTTCAGTTATCTAAGTCCAGTATTGTTTGAAATTTAAAATAAACCAAAATTATTTTATTTTCAGACCCTCAATATCACAAATCCTTAAGAAAATACAAGCCAAAATCACATCAGTGTCAATTATCAGTATCAGGTATCAGTTCATACTCATTAGGAAAATAAAAGAAAAGAAGACAAAAAAAAAAACCACAACTGTCAGGACGTGGAGAAACTGGGACACTTGGGTATGCAGTGACAGTGTAAAATGGTAGAGCCCTCATGGAGGTCAGCCTCTGTGTGGTAATTTCTTACAGATTAAACACACTTACCACAATATCTAGCAATTCCATTCCCAGGTACAAACACAAAAAAATTGAAAATAAGGACCTGAACAAACATTTGGATATAATGTTCATAACCAAAAAGTAAAGTAGTCTAACAACAATTAAATGGATAAACAAAATGTGGTATATTCATGCAAATATACTGCCCTGCTTTCAAAAGCAGTGAAATTCTGCCACATGCTCCAACATATATAAAACTTGAAGCTATTACTCTGAGTTAAATAAACCAGGCACAAAAGCACAAATTCTGTATGATTCTACTTATATGAATTGCATACAGAAATCAAATTCACAGAGACAGAAACAGTGGTGGTCGCCAGGGCTTGGGGAGAGGGAAGAAGCAGAAAGTTACTTCATGGGCAGAGTTTCGTGTGGGAACATGCAAACCTCCTGAGCTGGGCAGTCATATCGGTTGGGTAGTCATGTAATAGCTCTCAATGCCTCTGAACTTTAAAACAAAGGTTAAAATGGTAAAGTTTATGTTATATATTTTTCCAGAATAAAATTTTTTTTATATTTACAAAATAAATAGATGTTTCTTAATAAAGATTGAGTTAAAAGAAGCAAATATTCATATTATTTTGTAAGTATTATGTCTAACTCAGAAAGTTGATTTTCATGATCAAAAATGTTTTTAAAAATTCCAGTGCTCCTTTCTAGGCTTGAAAGCAACATTGGATATTTGAGACCTAAAAAGTCCCAACTTTATCTAATGCCTATGCCAGCCAAAGGATATTTAAAAGCCACTTATAGTCAGGCACTCCAAAGATAGTCCAGGAAACTTGTTACCAAAAGCGCGGTTAGGTTCTATGAGAATTATCTCCGGTAAAGGTATGCTCATCTTCATGCTCAGAAAAAGATTAGAATATTATTGTTGGTGCCCTGAAGGTCAGTTCTAAGAACTAAGAACTAAGTTCTAAGTTCTAGAACTAAGACTTGTTAGTCAGTGAAGTACTACTTTACTTCCTACCTTACCTACCTACACATATATATTATAAATATATAAATATATATGTATATATATATATAGTTTCATAAGCTTCTCTTGTATGTGTGCATAGCCTACATTTTCTAAAAGCATTTGTGTAACTGGTATTAACCACATAAATCACACACCAAAACACCATGTCTAGTTAATTTACTTGTCTTAACCACTTTGGATTCTTCTCCTTCTTTTCCTTTTATGCTTTGTTTATTTTTGTTTTTCTTTGTACTGGTTTCTTTTGCTTTGGTTGGGGAAGAATTTAAAACACTGTGATGTTAAGTTGGTCTAAAAAAGATTTCATAATAATAAATTCTGCCACTTCAAACCATAGTTAAAGCATGTTTAAATATTCACAAGTGTCTAAGCTATTTTAAAATGACCACATGTCTCTGGATGTTCTTTGGTTGTGTTGGCAGTGGTTTTAAACCAGTTGTCGTTGTTACAGGAAAGAAATTAATTTTCACTACCACTAAGTATTCTTTATATTCATTAAATAAAGAAAAGGAGAAATTTTTATGTCTTCTTGTATCATCTCCACAAAATATAAACAACTATAAAACAGAACATTTATACTGTGTACATTCTTTCCAGAAAAAAGCACCATAAAAGGTACTTTGCTAAATGAACAAACAGAAAATATCATGTGTGCACTGTTCTATTGCTTTTGGGCAGCATAGGCTTGCCTTGAATATATTTCTTTATTATCCTTACTTCAAGTATTGTACATTTACATTTGAAAAAAATTCTTGACATCCAAGAGAATTATATAGTTTCAATGAATGTATAAAATCATTATTTGCACAATTTTGTTTTCACATGTACATGAATATTCATATAATACCTGAACATAAAGAATTTAGTTTCATATATTCAGGTAAAGCAAATTAGCAGGTCATTTTATATTTATCTGAGTGGTTTATTTTCAAATTTTTTCTTATTTTTTCCATTCTATGATAACTGTATGAATTTAGGTGTGCAGATAACTGGTAACAAGAAAGTTGTAATTGTCATGCTTTCTTAGTATTTTCAAAGGGTATCTATTCTATAAATCTACCTGTAGGCACAACTTCATTATATATAGGCATTACAGACAAGTGTCTTTTTAATTCCACTTGTAATCTGGGAAATAGTTCATTTTCTCGGGCTTTTCTAGGTCCAACACTCTCATTAGAGAACTACATTCACCATTCATTACATTTTACCCTTGGGGAACTTTTTCTGAAACTACATTGCTGCAAATGTTTTACTTGTAAGTAACTTGAATCCAATTCACTGATTATTACTTCAACGGGTGCCTGTTTTTTCTAAATATAGAGTATTCTAAACATTTATTTGGAAGAAAAAATAAATTGTTTTGAAGATCATCTTGTAGAGGTGCATAATCCTTTGTTCAGCTTATTTTCACTATCATGTAGAATATACTCTTTGTATTTTTCTTCCGCTGCTCACCTCATTGTAGCCAAGCCTTCCATGGATTCATTATTATTTTAGTATGACTCCTATAATTTTAAAAGGATTTAAGAAAAGGAGGAAGAATATATGAAATCATTTTAAGCAAAAGCCCATGTCAGTCACAGTCCAGGTGAAGGAGAGATGATATATTCAAACAAGGTTATTGAGGACAGTTATTTACAAATGTATAAGCGTTCATACTGAGAGATGGTTAAACACATGCAGAGTTGCAAGAGTAAAAGCAATCACCTTCTAAGCTGCAAGAGGCAAGGAGAGACACCCTAGAATTGAGCAATCCATGGGAGATACGGCTTTTAGCAAAAGAATCCTGCTAACCAGAAACATCCCAACAAAAAGAGAATAGATGTTGCGACTTCATTCACTTTAATTCTTCCAAACCTTCTTGGGTGACTGTGACAAATATGACACCAAGAAGTGTTTGTATAATTTTTAGGCATCAGCCTCCTACGGTACAGAGAAAATATAAAAGGAGTGAACATGGAAAGTGTAAATCATCTTGAAGGACAAATAAAAACTGGAGCTATTATACTCCTAATTAGTTTTAATAGTATCATTATTAATCAATATGCATAGGAGTATGGCTATGTATTCTATGTGCCCATAAATTCAGACAAAAAAACTAACAGAGAGACAATGGATGGGCATGGATAACAATAAATGCTTCTACAGTACTTGGCATGTATCTGGCCCTGTTTGAAGCACTATATATGTATCAACATATTTACCCTCCATAGTAACTGCCTGAGCTAGGTACTATTCTAATTCTCATTTTCTATGGGAGGAAAATGAAGCATAGAGAGTTTATTTTTATAAGAGAATTAAACCAAACAAAATAAAACAGGATAAACTAATCAAAACAAACCAGTGTAAGTAACACAAGACTTCAAAACAGTAGGAAATCAACAATGGTTACCATAATGTCTCTTGTTGTCTCAAAATAGCTGCAGATATCTTCAGACATAGTAAAAATCAAACAAAGCAGAACAGACTAGAACCAACAAAAACAAAACAAGGAATGCAGTAAAGGACTTCAAAACAAGATAATAGTAAACCCAAAATGGCTACCATAATATATCTTGTTATCTTTGAAACAGCTGCCATGCCATTGAATAAAATCAAACAAAACAAAACAGAATAAAACCCAACTCAACAAAACAATGAAAATGATACATGCCTTCAAAAGAAGATAATAGAGAATTAACAATGGTTACCACCTTCAGAAGGAGATCCCCACAGATGCTATATTGCGTATTGTTTTCCTCTGGATAGATCATCAAACTACCTGCTTTAGACCTGCAAAGTCAGTGAAACAACAGTAAACATTGCAAGCATTAAATTGTGTTTTACCTCAATAGCTATCATCGCAGCCTGTGTTTCTCTGGATCAGTTGTCCCCTTACGGCAGGTGGGAGGGGTACTGAGGAGTGGCTCGTCTTGTTTCCCAGGCCATACACCAGGAGTGGCTGGCATCTGCTTGTCCCACCAGTAGCCCATGCATGGTGCCGATTGGCAGGCAGGGTTTGTTTCTTGTTGACTTCTTATGCTTTTCCCCCACAATCTGTGCAAGGCTGAAGTACAGAGGGTTTAAATAACTTTTTCAAAAAGGTAGCTAGAGGAAGAGAAGGGATTTTCCATGTGCTGAGACCTATCTCTAGTGCAACAGAGTTGTCACGTGCTAACACAAAAATGTACCTTTATTTTTATTCAAACTTCAATTCCTAATTCTAAACATAGGTGCTTCATCCATCATGCCTTACTTGCCTATAGTCTAACTGAATAAGAGCTTGAGTCTAAGGACCCTTTGGTGTAAAGGAACAGGTGGACTGAACCATTCCTTGTATTGTTTCTTGCTCTCCAAGTCTTTTGCAAGAAATACTTTGGCAAGGATTTTAGATTCTCCTGTATCAGTAAATACCTTGAATGCAACTATTCGGTATTGTGAAGACTGCATGAGATATGTCCTTTAACATAACTTAGCTTACTTTCTAGCTTTCTACCTTTTCCAATCAATTTAAGTAGGGCAGCTCAAGTTAACTTGAGAATTGAGTCTCCTTAGGTCTTTGTCTACAACTAGAAACACCTTACTCCCAAGGAGCCACCTGAATAGAATAACAGGCACATTGTTTGAATGGAAGAAATACAGAATCAATAAACTGTCCCCACAATGTTAAAGGGATGAGACTCCCTCTTATGTTAAAACCAAAAAGAAACTTCCCTTTCAAACATATTTAGTTTATAGTTTTGATTTTAACCACAAGGAAAAGATTGGAAAATATAATACATTTCCTGTTCTATCAATTCATGAAGGATCTACAAAGCAAAGTAAATTTTATATAAGAAGTAAATTTTATGTAAGAAAAATGGATAGATTTATAGTCCCATAACATAAGTTAAACCAGAGGAGTAAAATACTCTCCAATTGTTTAGCCCAGCTTGGTCTCATTCCCTCCCTTAATTCTGTGTGGTATGTTCTGTTTTGCCTTTAATATGTACTCTGGGCAGTCTAACAGTGGGTGGTGCTTGGTTTGATTCTGTATGCAGTGTTATTGGGCATTATTGAATGTCTTATTATTTTCACATGGAGTAGTAAAAAAGTCCTTTAAAATTAAACCAAATATAGGGCAGAATTGAAGATAATGATTCAATTTTTTGTGGGAAATTCTTGCTGAAATAAATTATGTGGGGATTGCAATCCATCTCGGACATAACACAAAGTAACCACAGTGTAACTAGATTGGTTATATGCTAAATCAATTGACATAATTGCTGGGGTAGGTAACCCAGTGATAGGACAATTGTAGATCTTTACAATTAATACTTCAAAACACTCTGTCTAATACAGTTTCTTCTCCTATTGTGACTATTGAGAATTTTTAGCTGTAATCCTAAACTTATCAAAAGAAGAACTTTACCAATATACAATCAAAATTTTAAATACCCATCTGTTCTTGTTGAAACTATATATCCTCTCCATTATAGCCTATCATTAGAGGTACTTACTGAAAGCAATTGACAATACAATCATAAGAAAAGTATTTCCTATAGTGTTTCTACAAATGCACACAGGAAATCAATTTCCAAAGTCACAGGAGAGAAAAAGAAGTCCTGACTGAGAAACTGTCCTGCTGGGTCTTTGCCTCACACCTTTCAAGAGTTGGGTAAATATTAAAAGGATAAACTCATTTTATACACAATCCAATCAAACAAATGTGACATTTGCACCTCAAAGTAATAAGGAAATCAATTTGGATCCCTTTGAGGGGGAATTAAAAACAGAATTACATAATAAAACATTTGGTAGAAATGTTTTTATGAGATTAAGGTTGGAAGTGGCAGTGATAAGGGAACAAAAATAATGAAGTAAGATACAAATAGTTCTCTTCTTTCTTTTAATGCTGAGGGATAGGGCTTTTGACCTATGATTTCTTTGTTTGTGCACCCACTCATATAACATTGGGCCTCAAGGGTAATTGCAAAGGCCTAGATATTGATTTGCACTCTTTAAAGGAAAGGATGACGTTCTTTCTTGCATTTGGCCAAAAAGAGAAGAGAAATTATTGTGAATGTATTCTATTCTGCTCTAACATTTTTTAATTAAGCTACTTTTCCTTTTATGGTTACAGTACTTAGATTAATCAAGCCCAAAACAGCTGCAGCAAAGAATCTATGGGTTCTTTATTCTAGCATAGAAAAATATGCCTCCAAAAATAGAAGACTATGTAACATGCTCTCTTACAAAAAAGCCTTTGCTAATTACTCCCAATAGTTAAACATTTCCTTCAACCTTTTACTCTATTAATCTAGATGTCATATTCTTACCTTTAATAATAATTTCAGTTACTCATTTGCAAGTGTACCTCCTCAGATTTAGATAATTCTTCATCCCTGTTTGACTTATTACTGTCTGCTTCTTCTGCTAAAGATAGACCATGTTTAATGACAATATTATGTAAAATACCACCCAGCAGGAATTTCTTGCCTGCATTAGGGCAGCGATATACTGTTTCACTAGATTCGTACAGACATCAAAACTTAAATTTTAAGATGATATCCAGTTACCTCACCAATCATTCCAGTAAAAAAAATTTTTTTTAAAAACTCTTTATTGTTAGTTCAATAGCAGAACTACTCCAAGTGGAACTAAAAAGAGGCAGCAAACCAGAAAGAAAACAATCTGAAGTCTGTAAGTGTTTCAGAAAAAAATAAAATAAAATTATAAACAGACAGGGTTTTATAGAATTACTCAAAAGCCAAATTCTACCAATTTATAAAAAGCCTTGCATTTCTGAAGCAGATTGTCTTAAGATGAATGAATCATGACACGATCCTGGGTACTTAGCTATGACATCTGTTAGGTGGTAAATTGCATTGCACGCCACATGCATAATGAAGGAGAGAGCAGTTTTTAGTTCCCAGAGTGTTCCTCATGTGGAGATGTGCAAATTGAGGCAGGGAAATTCAGGCCAGATGGAAGAGCCGAGATTCCGGAGACCGCCTGTAACTTATGAGTGGTGCTAGGTGTCTCCTAAAAGATGTATCACCCCACGAGGGCTCCAGGGAAATGTATTTAAGGCTGCTCAATAGTCTACGTGATGGAAAACCAATGCCTTTTGTGGGACCTTTGCTGTTACCCTGAAAAATTAATGTCAAAACACACACTGCCCTTATTATCTGGTTAACACATTGTCATATGTTCTTCACAGTAAGTTCTGTAGAAAACACTCCAAAGATTAGTATGTCAGTAACAAACATGCACCACATATAAGAGCAAATTAATTAAACAACCAAACTACTTTGAAGATACCAGAGTGGCTTCGTAAGTTCTAAAGGAGCAAATAAATATTTCCTAATTAATTAGATAACTATTGAGAGATTTGATATGTTGGAACAAGAAATAACCCTCCACATTCTACAATTTAACAAGGCAAATATAATCTGTAAACTTACTTTTAAAAAGTATGTAGCAATTCTTACATGTACATATGTGTACATTTATGTGTCTGTGTCCTATATATATATATATATATATATATATATATATATATACACACATACATCTGGACTTTTACATTTTGTGTATTTATTAATCTCTGTACTGATTCATGATTCAGGTCTGATACTGTTAAAAAAAAATCCTAAGACTTTGATCTTCAAGGAGCTAGGAGAAAGAAAGTTGTATTGGAAAGTCCTTATCTTTATAATGCACATCTCCTGTTCTAAATTGTTCTTAAGGGAAAATTTGCTCAGTCATACCATCATTCACATTCCCAAGTATTAATTCAGCTAACTCAGTGGTCATAGATGAAAAAAAACTTAAACACTTCAATGTATTCCAGTAGTTTGAAAAGTCTAAAAGACTTAGAGCTCACTTAGTGGGAATTTTGAGTATCAATTTTCTTTTCAACTACCCTACAGTGGGCAACTTATTTAACGCCTCAATTTTCTTTCTCTGTTCCCTGCACTGGAGCATGTTACTTGGCAGTTCGCCAGCTGTGCTGATAGATTCTCTGCAAATTCAAAGTACTGAGCATGGTTTGTACCCTCAAAACTTGAGAATGGATGCACTTACACAGGTTCAAGTGGAGGAGGGGACTGTCACTGCCTGCTCTCAAAATCAGCATTTACACAATGCAGACGCAATACAGGCTTTGAATTTCTCAAACAGGATGAAGGGAAGTGCTTTGAAGACTGGACAGCGCTGAAAATCCTCTAAGACGCAAAATTAATGACATCCTATCCTATGGAATTTAAGGAAAAGCCTCTGAATCTGGAGATTAAAATTTCTTTCTTTCTCTAAATTCAAAAAGAAGAATCAGACTGAATTTATGAACCAAAACAAAGATAACTTCATGTCATAGAATTAGAGATTTAAAACATATTTTTATAAAAAGAATGTATATTCTAACTAAATATAAAGAACAGATATATTTATAAAATGATAATCAGGAGATTTCCCAACAAAACATAGTAACAGTATTTTGTTGTATTCTCTTTTTTAATTGATTGGTATTTCTAATCACAATATTCATTGGAGTTTATGTATTTGCTTTTACTATGTAATACTCACATCCTTATTATATGTTTTTCTTTTTAAGAATACTAACTACTTTCTGCATAACAATCTATCACACAGTCATGTATATACCTAATTCTTTATTTCTGAGTATTTAGAATAAGTTTTTGATCTCATAAATATTATAGGTATTAACAGTCTTTAATTTTATCACATTGATATTTTCTGAGGAAAGAAACTGTAATAAATATGCAGATCAAAAATAATAAGAACTGTGAGTGGGCTACCTATGACTACATGATTTCTGAAATTGTCATTAAAATACACAAAAATGTTAATTTTATATCACCTCCTGGAAATAACATTTCTTGGTAATATTTTAAATATTCTTTTTAGCTGACAGCTTAATGTCCTATATCAGTTTAATTGTATTGATTTTTTCAGTAAAATTCCACATTATTATTCCAAATGTTCATTTATGAGTCTAATCCCTCTTCAATGTAGTTTTGATGCTTTGGTCCATTTCCTTAAGTTATAATGATATTTTACTTAGTTTTCATATCTATTGTATATAATGTTAGCTTTGCTTTCTTACGTATTCCCCTAGGCTTTTCTAAAGTAAATTGCAAGTAAATTATTTTTAAGTACATTTTTAAAAATTATTTTTATTACTAAGATTTATCACCTGTCTCTGTCTGTCTTTACCTTTACTTCTCTCTCTCTCTCTCTCTCTCTCTCTCTCTCCCTCTTTTCCTGCTTTTTATAGCTTTTGAAAATCTTTATCTCTTCAGATTACAATTAGGTATTCATTTCCAGATTGGTTGATTTTGTTACTGCTACTGTTGTGGTAGTGACTATGTTGGTCAATGCCCAGCCTTTTAACTTTTAAGTTTTTAAAGATTTTATTTTTTTTAGTACATGTTTACAGCACATGGAAGAAATGATTGCATTCCTTATAAGGAGCTGTTTCATGTAAAAAGCACATTTTAATTCTTTCTACATCCTGTTCCCTTCCCCTTCCTCCTCCCCACCTCTATCTCTTTGTCCCCATCCCTTTAGCTAAAATGAAAGCCTGTCTCCCTTTTTCCTGTTATATTTTATCTTGCTCTTTATTCATATTTTGGATGATTTTTTTGAATTATAATAGGTGACAAAGGGAGAATGTTATATATGTGCTTTCTTCCAATTAGCTAATAAATTGTCACAAGTCCTTCTAAATGCTCACCGGCAGGCTTGGCTTACTGTATTGCAATGAAAAGCTGTAGATGAAGAAGTTACCACACCAAGTGTAAATGCTGTCCTGGTTGGACATTCACCAAGCCAGAATTCATGGCTGCACAGATGCCCCTGGGCTTTTAGGTTGAGAAAGTCTTCCCTGCCTTTCTTTCTAGCAGAACTACACATTTTGTTCTCTCTGACTGCAGTTAGTCACTATTTTGATTTTACATAACTCAACTGACACAATAACCACTCAACTTTAGAATAACGTTTACCACTCTCTTACTTTTTTATTTTGAGACTGAATCTCACTAAGTCATTACATTAGCCATGCTGGCCTTAAAACTGAGATATATGTAGTTTTAATACAGAAATTAATCTATTGGAATGCAGCTTATGGACACATTTATAGGTATGCCCTGTTGTACAAAGAGGTTTCCTGAAACACTATTGGTAATAGCAAAAAAACCTACATCAAATAATTTTTAATCAGTGGAAAACTGTGTAGTCAAACTAAGTTCAAAACAACTCAGTATGATGCATCCACTGGAAAAGAATGAAGTGGACACTTAAATAATGGCATGGAAAAATATCCAAGAAATGTAATAGATTGGAAACACAGCCAGTGATTGAATGTAATATAGTCTCTTCTGCATACCATTGTAATGCGTATGTACATGTGTATCAATGTAAATGTCAATATTGATAACTGTTATGGATGTAGATATAGATATGGGTATAGGTACAAATGAACACATAACTGTAGATTCATTGATGAAGATGTAGATATGGGTAGAGGGTTAGTTATATATGTTCATAAAGATACAGAGATACAGATTTATATAGAGATAGAAATGACAGGGATAATAACCAAGAGATTTTCCTCATTTTCCAGAACTTTAAAGAACAGCAATAACCAGTATTCAACCTTGAACTTCATATATTTCACTTTATATTTTGCATACACTTAATAATATCACAAAATTAAAATATCTTCTTTTGTCTCACTTCACCATCTCCTTCCCTATTGACTCCTTAGCAATACTTTTCCAATTGTTAAGACAAACACATTTTCATCTTTGACTCCCATTTTCCTCTTAACCTGAACCCCACAATATATAAGATTAATAATACAATTAATAAGATATGAATTGCTGGGGATTTAGCTCAGTGGCTTAAGCACCTGCCTGGCAAGCGTGAGGTTGTGAGTTCAATCCCCGGTACCTGTGCTCAGTAGGAATCATGCTTTATTCCTTTATTTTCAAGCTAACAGAACACAATTAACCAAGAAGCAGCACAATTAACCAAGAAAAGCCATCAAACAATAAGTGATTTAGGAAAAAGCAATGCCAATGTGTTTTATTCTTGGGTCCTTTTATAGCAGATAATTTTATAATCTTCTTATTAAGAAGAATAAGGATGTACAACACGGTGCTTTCCTTCTCTCCATATGTACTATGTTTCTCCTCATATTTTTGACTTGCTTGCTCAAAAAATCCTTAGGTCCTTAAGACACAATGAACCTGGGCCAGTCCCTTTTCCCTGTAAATGGGCTTTCCCAACTCCTAACAGACCACGTCTTTTCACCTGTGAGAGGACCCTTTACTGTGGATTGCTATAGCTTATTACCTGTGATGGCTGTAAAATGGGCCTTTGCGTTTCATTGTAAATTATGAATCGAGCAAGCAAGTCAAAAATAGTGACAAACACTTAAGCTACAGTTGTAGACACTAATCAAAAGCTTGCCTTCACCTGTGCTCAGTAGGAATCATGCTTTATTCCTTTATTTTCAAGCTAACAGAACACAATTAACCAAGAAGCAGCACAATTAACCAAGAAAAGCCATCAAACAATAAGTGATTTAGGAAAAAGCAATGCCAACATGTTTTATTCTTGGGTCCTTTTATAGCAGATAATTTTATAATCTTCTTATTAAGAAGAATAAGGATGTACACGGTGCTTTCCTTCTCTCCATATGTACTATGCTTCTCCTCATATTTCTTTGGACCCTTCTAGAATTTCTTTGTGATTTTAGTTACTTTGATAACCAGCTAAACATAGATAAAACTCAAGTATAGCCATCATGCTCCCATTGCATGTAAAATGAGATCTGAACTGCTTCTTCTTGTAGTCAAAGTCATTCACTAATCAGCCCCTTGGGTCTCTAATCTCTCTGATTGTGAATGGGAACAGGATTATGACACTCTTGGCAAAGCATGGATTCAAATGAGTCTTTAAAGTGAGTTGTAGCACAAGGTATTTCATTCTTCCTCAATACACCTTCAAAATATCAGAAAGATGCTTCCTGAGATGCTGGCTGGAATTAAAACCTTGTCATCTCAGTTACTATTTTTTTTAGCTGAAACATAATGCAGAAAGGCTTTAGACAGCCTCGTCACCAGGCCTTAAGGAAAGAGTTATGTTTCTTGCTTACTGATATGACATTTGTAACCACACAGAATGTGTTGGAATCATTCAGCCTGTATTTGATTTACAATATATTCATCACCCAAGAATTCAAGCTTACATCCTAATCTTCATCACTCCAAAAATACGAGATAACAGCATTTTCATTGGTAGCATTCATTTTATCAATGTTCTTTTCAGAGCTCCCCTGAGATGTTTCAAATTTCTCTTATTAAGACCCTCCCAGGGCTTTCTGTAAGATGAAATAAGGGTATATTTATATCACACTCCCACTGCACAAATCAGTACAACATAAGTAAATTATTCCAAAAACTTTCTCAGAGTCTGGCTCCTTGGCTAAAAACCATGTGTATCACAGTTTTTACAAAAACACATACCACTTCCTCAATAGAATAGGGCGGCTCCATCTGTGTGGTTCTATTCAACTATTGTACAGCATGGAAACACATATTTATGAATCATTTGTCCAACAGACCTCATTGAATCCTTAACACCTGCTGTGTAAAACATATCTTCAGGCATATGATGAAAATGTTTCAGAACTCATGAGAGACCAAAACAAAGCAGCTCTTTTTAAGTTTGACATAGCAAAATAATAAGTTTAGTGAAAACATACTTGTGAGTCTGACTTCAAAAAAAGCAAACACCATTTTCAAAAGATGACAGTGGAGAGACCTGAAGAGGCTTGAGAGGGGCAATTATTAGAGAACCCAGCAGTCTGCTACTCCTGAGTAACCATCCTGTTTGAGCTGCCTTCTTCTGATGTCAGTCTTCCCATTAATTTTCAAACCCTCACCGGGACTTTTAAGAAAATCATGCCCCTTTTGTCTTTTGCCTGTGCTCTCTCTTCAGTTTAGTGTTTGTTCTAAAGTAATAAAAAATGTCCACAATATTAAAGGACACTGCTAACACCAAAACTGTGTTAAAATCAGTCTCATACTTCTTCTGTAATAAGTAGATGTCTGGTCCAAATAGCATCTATTCATACAACTCTCTTGTGACCTCAGTTGTTTTGGTTTATTCACATATCCTGCTTTTTTCACTATTGCATTACCCACTCAACACTGAAATAGCTAATCATTTCACAGAGAGCTATCTGACTGATTTGTAGATAGAGTACTAAACAACTGGCTTGCTTGCCATTTCCCCCTGCATTGATCAAATAATCCTGACTCACGGTGCAGCAGCCTTCTTTCTCACCTATTGACTCCTTGCTCATTTTCTTCTCTCCAGACTCTATTTCATTTCCTCTTTATCTGACTCAGCCGCGTTTTCACTTTATCATAGGTAGCAAGTCAATTTCAAGTCACAGGGTTATCGCTAAAGATTATCAGGGTGGACATCTGTTTTCACACACACAGAAGCACTAGATGACTAGACATATGAGGATATATCATGTGTGCAGGTAGACACACACATGCACACGCATGCCCTACTACTCAAATAAATCTGTCAGCTGTCACTCTGGGTCCTTGCTAGGTATTTCACTTTGATTACCAGTGGCCTCCAGGTCAGAGGGTACAAGAGAAAAGCAATAAATAAATTCTTCTGACAACAGAGATTTTATCACCAACAGTGGTATGATCACTAGATACACAGAATAATAAAAGCTTAATTACTCTTACTCTCTATAAACAGTATACTTAAAAACATTTTAAGCGTCCCAGACAGAATACAGTAATTTTTTGAAAGAAGAAAAATGAAATAATTTATATTGTTATTTGAGACTTGAAGCAGTTTTAACGTGCTAAAATTTCATGAAAGAGTTTACTGTTAATGTTTCAAATGGATACAGAATGACATGATACTCCTGTCTTGAAAACTGCTAATGTTTATATGTAGCCCATGGCTATAATCCTACAATACTAGAATTTTCATTGTGATTAAAATGAAAGGTTATGGGATTTTTTTTTTTGCCTTCTTAAAACTATTTTCTTTCTTGGTACTTGGAATCGAATTCAGGGCCTCATGCTTGCCAGGCAGGTGCTACACTGCTCTGCCACATCCCCAGCCCTAAAATGGAAGATTATATTGCTATGTCCTTAACTTGAAATAACACTTATATGTTTATGAATTACCTAAAGGGCATAACAGACTAAAAATTTTGAGTTTAAAATTGAAACAGTGCTTCTGGAAAATAAAATTCCATTCAAATAGAGATTTTCTAATGCATTATTCTCATCTCAGTGTAATTTTGTCCTCAGGGGATATTTGGCAATATTTTGAGACATTTCACTCATCGTAATTTGGGGGTACTACTGGCATCTAGTGGGGAGACACAAGGGATGCTTCTAAACATCCTACCATGGAAAAGATGTCCCCACTCTTTGCAGCAAAATATTATCTGAAAACAATTATGCCAAGATTGAGGAACTCTGCTGTACTGGGAAAGATGTCATCACCTTAAAATGAATAAAGGCAGAATAAGAATATATGAGCCCACAACATTATGTTCACATTAAGATGAATTCTGAGATATCAGTTGTTAATCAAAAAAATTATCCTTGAACGTGGAGCTCAAAGGAACATGAGAAGTGGTTCAATTCAAATTTCACTTAACAGAGAGCAAGACAGCTTGGATCTTTTGAGAAGGTTCTATGCCTTATACTTCTCCAGTTTGCAAACACTGGCTAGTAGTGGGGGTGGGGATGAACTTGATTTCTACTGGCTGACAAACCCTAGAATTCTCTGAGAACCACGTTATGAACTGTCCTCCAAAACTGTCAGTTTCATGAGATCAAGATGGTTTCATCTGGACAGAAAAGGGTAAGAAAGGATATCACCGGTTTTAATAGCATAAGGAAAATAGGGGTGAACATTTGTTTATCAAATGTTGTTGTACAAAAATTAATATAAACCCTTGCAATTTAAAAGTAACAAATTTAGAGAAAAGTAGCTTATACATCTTTTATACATTTAGCAACTTTATAATACTTTTACTCTTAAGAGGAAGCTTGATTTTAAAAACTAACAGCTTTCAATGATCTTACACAAATTTAGGAAGAAAAAAAAACCTTCATAGCAGGACCTTTAAAAATGCCAAGCTAATTAGAAGTTGTATTAGATAGATCTGTGCTGGCTGTGGTTGTAGTAGCCATTAAAAGGAGACTACTAAACAGATGCCAGGTGGTTCACAAAAAAGTTGAAAAGAAAAAAGACTGGCTGAATTCTATCTTCTGGAAACAGACCAAAATATGTTTCAAAACTTTAGTGGATAAATGCAGTAGCCAACCGCTGAGCTGCTATGCTGTCTCTTACCAGGAGCACTGCCGGGGGAGGCAGGATGTCAGTCACGGTGAAGTGTGCTCATCTCACTGGGCCATCCCAGGTCACAGGTGACTTTGCTTTGCAATACCCCCATCCTGAAACCAGAGCTGATGGGAGCCAGAAGTGGAACTTTTACTGTTCACTGTGGAAGAAAGTGTTGGAGACGGTCTCAGAACAGCTATGGACTACTCTACATACTTTTCATAATTCATTAGTCAGAGCTGGTCATTTGTTTCCACCCAAGAAAAAAGAAGGTAGAAAGCATTATTCACAACAATAACTTCTATTGCCATTTCAATGCCGCTTTGCCCCTGCAAGCCCGTTCAGCCCTCACCACTCTCTTACCTCAAGAGAGAGGGAGAGGGAGAGAGAACAGGATCTCTGTCCTTTTTGTGACACTACTCCTGGTCTAACATAAGTAAGTCATTTTTACAGAGCCCAAATTAAATATCAGTGCTGTAGAATTTTTCAACTCCCATAAGCTAAGACTTCTTCCTCCAAAAACCTAAAAGAGAGAAATTCCTACACATAAAAATTCCATAAGAATATGGATGTTTGATGTCCAAAAGAGTAATAAATTTCCCCCCAAGAATGTGACTTTTGAGATATTCATGTTTTCACCACATATGTCCCTTCAAGCTACTATTTAAGTGTTGTCTGGATGAGTCAGATCAATAAGTCCTAGCCTGCTTTCCTGGATTTCCAATCAAAAATGCCAAACACAGCAATGATATGGAGAAAATATATTGCATTGAAAAGAAGCATTGGTTTCAAAGGTACCAAGAAGAATACAGAGGAAGACTGCCTAAAGTGACTATGTCAAATTGATATTGGGTCTCCCAAGAGCAGAGCACATAAGACGGAGCTCAAGACAAAGATGAGAAAATTGTAAAAGACTAGTTTATATTTGTGGAAATGATCTCTGCAATAGCCAGCGGCAATCTGCAATTGGCACCTCGGTGTTGGTCAGAAATATTGAAAGCTGCCCAGAGGCTGGGCTAAATTGGACTCTTGACACACCCAGAAGCAGTCATTCCTGTCATTAATCTAGATATCATCCTCGCTGACTCTAACTTCTTTTGCCTTTTCTAGTTTTGATTTTCTACTTTTTCAATGGAAAATATAATGCAAAATGAGTAAATGAAAGCTGAAATCTTATACATTAACTCAAGAAGAAAATTGTGTTTGGTCAAATACTTCCTATTAGGTAACTCAGAACAAATTTTGTCTTTGAAGTTTTCTGCTGAAGAGGTCTCCTAATTACAGAACTTCCCAACAGTAATAGGAAAGTTGTATTATATTATGTGAAACTTTCATAAGGATATGCATTATCATAAGTACCTGACATGACTGTAGTTATTTCTTTTATTCAAATACAAAATTAATAGTCCCCTTAAATCATGAGCTGCTTTTCACTGATACAACTTTTATTTTACATATTCCAATATGTACACTATAAAAATTTTACTGTGAGGTTTTTTTCAATTCACTTGACTGGAGAAAGCTTTGAGAATATCTGTTATTTTAAAATAAAGTATCTGCCTTTATAAGTAATTTATAAGAAGTAATTCATGCATATATACATTTGTGTATACATATGTGTTTGTATACATAGATATGTCAGATTTCTACATAGGCTAAAATATAAGCATATATTATATACTCATAAATGTGCATATGTATATATGTGCATAACTATTTTTATCTTTAGCATATATAGATTTAACAACAATTGCAGTAGATGTCCTGTGTACCACACGGATTACCCTTTAGTACTGAGGGATTCATTTCCTCAAATACTCTGGGGAGCTGTAGGAGGCAAGTACTTTCAGAGAGAAGTAACTTACCAAAATTCCATCCCTTCCTCGCCTTTCACATCCCTCCACCACTGACTGCTCTACCCAGAGGTGTAAAGAGCCAGCCATCTTACCTCAGTTAAAGCCATTTCAGGAAGCCCAACTCCACTACACAGTTCCCTGCAAGCTCTACTGAGGCTGTTATTGTGACTATACCAATCTGTATCATATAATAACTCTCTCACCCTAACCTTTGTTTCTTCCTTCTCATTTGGTATTGATCCCCAACATAGTCCTTATTCTGTGTATCATCAAAATCCCTTTCCTGGAAAAAGAGCTAAGATAAAATAAGTATTTTTGTATAATGTCACAAGGGTTTTATTTGGGTAACTTGCTTAATTTTTGACGCTTTAATTTTCCTATCTACAAAATGAGGAAAAATAAAAGTACCTGCCTCAAAGAATTACTCATAATAAAAATGAATAAAAAATTTGAAGGACTTAACATGACATCTAGTACATAAGGGATCCAACAAAATATTAACCATTGCTATTTTTGTAATAATTCTTTAAGTACCTTTGAAAAGAATGAGCCATATTATCCTTACTGAAGATACTTAGATTAGATACAAACTCTTATTCCAATTTGTGTTCAGCTATAAATTATTTTGTAAATAATCATTTTTCACATTTGAAATCAAGTCCTAGAAGATATTTAGAAAATTAAAGGGTCAAAGGTTACACGTATTTAATAGTAACATATACTTTACTATCACAAAATCATTAAATGTCCATTGTAGAGATTTTTCAAAGAACAAAAAAGTAAACAATGAGAAAGAACTTAAATTCTATAATGTTCCTAATATTTAGGGAGCCCTCCCTATCTACTGGCTTTACTTCTATGGATTCAACCAACTGCTGACTGAAAATATACAGAATGAAAAGTATGGTAGAGACATTTTCTTGCCATTTTTTCCCTGAAAAGGAACTGCACAACTATTTATACTGCATCTGCATTGTGATTGGTCTGGTAAGTATTCCAGAAATGATTTACAGTATATGAGAGGACACAATCTGCATCCTTTTACATATCTGTGTCATTTTGTATAAGGGACTTAAGCATCTGCGGATTTTACTTTCTGCAGAGGTTCTTGGAATAATCCCCAGTGGATACTAAGGATGGTTATCTCTTGTAAATCATTGTTTGATTGAAGAACATGTTCATATATTGAACATGTTATGATCTCTGAAATATTTATTAACAATAAAATACAACTGGAGAACATTCTATACTGAATATTGTAGTGTCTGTGTATTTTTAAAAGAGATTATATGAGTCATACTTAAGTTTATATATGTATATACTATCCCTGAAAATATAACAGAGATATCTCCAGAAAAGGGATGCAAAAGTCACGGAAAGAGACATATTAATATATATTCTATTAAATTATTTTTGAAAGCTGTGGTCTCATATTAACATTTTTAAAGTCAAACAACAATTTTAAAATATTTGACTAATGCTCACGGAAGAGACAATAAAAAATAAATTTTCTGAATACTACAATGTGCCTACAGATACATGGGAATGCCTACATCCTTAAATTCTTGCCACTTTCAGTCTTGCTAATTTTATAGGCAAAACATCTCCCTTTAATTTACCTATCTTAGATGATTGGTTTGAACTATTTTAAAAGTATATGTTAAGTAATACATTTGACGATTTGTGGAAAGAGGACTTCTCAAGATGGTGATATGAAGTGGTCTATGAATCACTTCCACAAAAAAATTATAAAACTGGACAATAGTGCCAAAAAGTTTTCAGCATGCCGAAAGTGATCAAACGACAAACTGAGAGATGTTTACTCATGAAGAATTGCCAACCCTCTGCGATTATTAATGGATTGTGTCAATTTGAGTAAGAAATGCCCAACTAAACTGGATCACCATAGTTCTGGATGTGGTTGAGGGGATTTACCTAAGGTAGAAAACCTATCCTGGTAGGTTTGTTGACCAAATGGTATAGGGGAAATGAAGCAAGATGGATCACATGTGTTTCTTTAGAGAAGCTGAGAGAAGCTGTCTTCACCCTCACCTTAGGTATCATCTCCTGGCTTCCAGCACAGAGCCCTTGGCCTTTTGTTGCAGACCTTTGGTTTCCTGATACTGAGTGGCATGGGACACTACCGTGAGCTCCAGGCCTTCCCCCTGGATCCTTCAGATCTGCAACAGGCAGACAACATTTTTGCACTCTTCCACACCTGCTTCTGCAGGTGGCCGTTGTAAGCCAATCTTGTCAATTCTTACACATTTGTACATCTTGCACATAAATCTGCTTCAGTACTGGCACTGACTGACACAAACTCTGTGTAAGAATAGCAGGGGACTAAGACCTTCCTACTCAGACTTCCAGTCTCCCCACCAGATGAAAGAAGTGGGATGAGGATTCTGACTGAACTTCCAATCCTCCCAACTCTATTGTAGTTGTCACACAATGCATTGAATGTTTGTGTCACCTCAAAACATGTACATTGAATACTGGATCACAATGACAGGAATCCAGAGTATATTCTGTCTCTCTGGTCACTATGTGAAAGAACAGCAAAAATTCAACAAGCTGTGGACCAGAAGAGTGTCCTCATCAGAAGCACATTACACTGAAGCCCTGGTCTCAGATTTTTAGGCCTCTAGAACTGTGAAAAAATAAGTTTTGTCATTTATAAGCTGCTGAGTGTCCCATATTTTCATATAAGACCCTGAACTAAAACATCTCACATTGATTAACATCACTATAATCAAGATCCAAATAATAAATGTTTGTACTGACACTTGTCAAAAATTCTACTTCAGTTTTTGCCTGTAAAAGTTAGACTCAATAAATGTATCTTAAGGTTGGCTTTGCAATTATCCTTTGGATAAAATATTCTGTTAAAGCAGTGAAGAACAAATCTGCTTAGGGCTATGTCAACTTCAGTAGCAAAATAGATGACTCACAGTCATTGAATGGTACTCTCTCCTCCCATTACTCATTCTCTGTTCTTGCCACAGTCCTGCCGAAAGCTTATTTTAAAGATCTGTTCTGCTACTTGTGATCTTTGTATACAAGGACATTACCTTAAACACACTCATTATTTAACAGTAAATCCTTGCCTTTGCACAAAGTTCTGACAAATACGTTTAAAAATAAGAAATGATGAAAAATTGTTGAGGGAAAACCTTATTTAAACAGCGGCATCAGCATTAGGAAATTATAACGCCATATGCCACAATGGAATCATTCTAAAATATGTAGATTTCATATTGCTGGATACTGGAAAATGCCTTTTTAAAAGTTTATTAATGTGTTAGTCTACTGGAAGTGTTTTCACATCTCTGTTACCTCAGGGTTTCACTTAAATCTATCTGAACACAAAATTTATCTTAAACTCTTCTGAAGTCAAACCATATTAAGGAACAATATAAAGTAGAGGAGTTGTTGGAAATTATTAAATAAAACAATATAGTTTTTTTTTAACTTGTAGTACAGACATGCCAGATTCCTTAATACCTTCATTTATTTTGAAGTTCTATTATAGATGATTCTGCCCACGGGTTCAACTGAGGACAAAGAATCCAAGTATGTTTGTAAATTTTGTTATATGCTTTCCTAACACCTACTCCTGATTAGCTTAACAACAAAATTGACATAAAATCTCCCTGTTGCATTTAAACCACAGACATTTATATGCTTCTAAAATACCTTAAAATATGAGAAAAATTTTCTTTCAGCCTAGACCTAAAAGACTAGTTTTTTACTTTAACTCCTGAACCAAGAGTCTTGTACCTGCACCACCTATCCTTGAAACTCTGGCAAACTAACTTACAAACTTGCAAGGAAGATAAAAACTAGGCCCTTTACAAATCTTGTGATTTGCCTACTTAGAATTAAGCAGATAGGACAACTTCTTTTCTAATTATGCTTTAAAAATTATTAAAAATGTTCATCTAGGAGTTTCCAAAGATGGCGGACTGGTAGGTAGCAGGAGAGAGATCCTCTCTGAGAGAGACAGCTTAAATGCCAGAATTTAACACCCTGGAGAGACCCAAACAGAGAGAGATGAACTCTCTCAACCCAGGAAGAAACTAAAGTTAAAAAAACCACTCAAATATAAGGTCCCGGTGCTACCATTAGTGAAGCTAAGATCAGCAAGCATGGCACCCTCCTCCAGCCACCTGAATTCCTGCCCAAAACCGACCTGACGGACCGAACTGTGCTGAGGCAACTGGCTTGAGTGGCAGAGCGTGGAACTGAACACCCCTGCGTGTGGCTCACCCGGACCCGGCCCTGAACACGACCCACCCAGAGGCACCATGAATTTGCGCCACAGCCGCGCTTAAGTCGGAGGTCTGGAAGCCCAGCAGTTCTCAGGGACTGGCATCAACACACAGTGAGTGATGGGAATAAGACCCTCCCATGGGAAAGGGGCAACTGACTGGAAGACATGTTGGATTTGGGCAGGACAGCCTTAACTCCATAAGGAAGTGGCTTCAGTTGGTTGCTCCCCTCGCCGAGCAGATTGGTGGAATATGCTTGGATTGGGCCGTGCCCCTGGCCGGGACCCAGTGGGTTGCTACAAACTAATTCCCTGAGCACAGCCACACACTGATGCAGTGAAGGCCTGCAAAGGTTGACTGCCCTGGAGGGGAGGAGCCAGCACACACTGCCTGTGTTTGAACTTCAATCTCTGATAGCGGACTACAGAAGGCAGAAGCTCCTAGCCTGTGCCCTCTAGAGGAACTTTAACCAACAAGAAAAGGGACTGAAAATTGCACTATACACTTGTATGGAAGTAACCAAAAACATGACAAGAGGGAGAAATAAGAAAAAAACCCCAGCACCCAACCCTGAGAACATTGATCCAAGAGAGGTAAATACAAAAGACATTGAGGGCAGCAAACATGCAACATCAAACACAGTGTTAGCGGACATAAAGACATATCTTCAGGACCTCATAAGTGGGACCAAAACTGAAATATTAATTCAAATTAAACAAGAGATAAGTAGATTAATAAAAGAAAGACTGGGCACCTCTCAAGAACACACAGACAGAACAATGGAGGAACACAAAAGGAGAGAAATGGTTAATGAAGAATACCAAAAAACCCTAGAATTCATGAAGCAAATTCAAAGAGATTATCAGGAAACTAAACACTCCATAGAAGGCTGGCAAAACTGCTTGAAAGAAACCAAAGATAGACTATCAAAAATTGAACACAGGCTTGCAATGTGTGATCATGAAAGGGAAGATCTCTTAAAAATAACAAGGGAGCAGGCAGTAACTATACAAAGACTAGAAGATGACAAGAGGATCTATAACATAAGAATAAAGCATGTGACTGAAGAAGCAGAAGACAAAACAGAGGAATTGCAAAGGCTATTTACAGAAATCTTTAAGGAAAACTTCCCAAGCATAGAAAAAGAAAATGATATGCAAAGTATGAAGCATACAGAACTCCAGCCACCTACAACCAAAACAGAGCTACACCTAGACACATAATAATCAAGATCCCAGAAATTCAATATAAGAACAGACTATTAAAAGCCATCAGAGAAAAGAAACAGATCACCTATAAAGGAAAACCCATCAAAATCACGGCAGACTTCTCGACACAGACCATCAGGTCAAGAAGAGCTTGGAGTGAAGTAATTCAAGCCCTGAAGGAGAACAACCTCCAGCCCAGATTGATGTATCCTGCAAAACTGTCTCTAGAAATTAATGGAGAAGCAAGATGCTTCCATGACAAAGAGGAACTGAGAGAATTTATGACCACCAATCCAACTCTACAAAAAATACTGAAGGATATTTTAGAGAGAGAGAAAAATAATACGAGCATTTCAGGAACAGTGGCAGAGAGGCCTCAGTGAATGAGTTAGACAGTGGAGTGGAACAGAAAAATAAACAACCAATGGCAGAAAAAAAGAATAGCAGAAATAAGGCAGAGAAGATTGGCTGTCATCTCTAGTATAGATGGCCTTGAAATATTAACAGAGAGAAACACAGGCAGAGCAGATCAGGAGATAGGGTCCATTGAGATGCTCTATATAGGGAGGCAGTGGGACCCAAAACAAGAAGTGCACCTTATGAGAGTTAAAGGGGAGGAATTGTCTAAAAAAGGAAGGCAAAGGATATTGTTAATTGGGTAACAAGAATTAAAAATTACATTATTCTCATCACTCTGCTTGGATGGATTACGTGCTGTTCCAGTTTGTCTACTTACACTAGACTTGAGGACATGGTCGGCTATCCCAAAAATAAGAGGACATATTATGGTAATCATCCTTAATTTCTTATCAACTTAATCTGAAGCCCTTTATAACTTATACTGTCTTATTATGACTGATCTTATTTGAATCTGGGTTGTTAGATTGCTACTCTGTATTGACTGATTTTATTTAAATCTGTTATGATTGATAGCATCAAGTCTAAGAGTATAGAAAACTACAGTGAAGATGACAAGATTCACTAAGATACCCACTCTGGTTTGATTATTACTTACTTTTGAAATCTTATAATGTCTCCAATGCTTTATTTTTATTAATGTTGTTATATACTGCTGAGACATCATGGTAACCACTGTACATCACCTTGTATTGCGGTTATATATGACTTTTTTGCTCCATGCTTTTCTAGGAATTGTTTTGTTTCATCTTGCTTTGTTTTGTTTTTACCTCTAATACAGAAAAGATAGATATACATGTAGAGACTCATGCATGTGTAGAACTTATAAACAGTTTACGAGAACCAACTATATAACACATGTTGAAATGAACAACTACTTAGAAGAAAAAGAGACACTACAATACCCAGTGCTGATTCCATAATGTCATGATGTGTAATCCAGCAAAATTATCATTCTTTGTTCAAAGTGATTTTAGCTTGTTTTGTTTTGTTTAAGTTCAACACACATGAATGTATGGACAGCTGTTTTTAGGAGA